>JAWDGP010006804.1:0-10000 GCA_033675545.1 Elysia crispata | reverse complement strand
ATGATTTCAACACAAAATAAAATTATTTTAAAAAACCAAACTAACTTGAAAATAGCATGCGTGAACAAAAAAAAAAAAAAAACAAATACAGAGCACATGGTGTAAGTAATGGTAAACATCATCATCATGATTAAAAAATAATAATAATAATAACAATAACAAGAACAAGAACAAGAACAAGAAAAAGAACAAGAACAAGAACAAGAACAATAAGAATAATAATAATAATAATAATAATAATAATAATAATAATAATAATACCAATACCAATAACAACCACAACACCACCAACAACCACGACCACAGCAAAACAACAAAAACAACAACAACAACAACAACAACAACAACAACAACAACAACAACAACAACAACAACAACGTCAATAGCTACAAACAAATATTTACATTGTGAGTCGGAAATTGGGCCGACTCAAGCTATAACAAAATTAATGGCAACAACAAATATTTTCATTTATGTTGGAATGGGGGAGACAAGGTAAAACAACGATAATGGCAACAAAAACTATTAACATTTATATTGAAATGGGTGAGACAAGTTAAAACAACGCTAATGGCTATATACAAATATTTACATTTATGTTGGAATGGGGGAGACAAGTTAAAAGAACGCTTATGGCAACAACAAATATTTATATTGAAATGGGTGAGACAAATTAAAACAACGCTAATGGCTATATACAAATATTTACATTTATGTTGGAATGGGGGAGACAAGTTAAAAGAACGCTTATGGCAACAAGTATTTACATTTATGTAGAAATGGGGGAGACAAGTTAAATGGCCACAACAAATATTTACATTTATGTTGGAATGGGGCAGACAAGTTAAAAACAAAGCTAATGGCAACAACAAATATTTACATTTATGATGGAATGGGGGAGACAAGTTAAAACAACGCTAATGGCAACAACAAATATTTACATTAATGGTGGAATGGGCGAGACAAGTTAAAACAACGCTAATTGCAACAACAAATATTTCTGATGGAATGGGCGAGGCAAGGTAAAACAAAGCTGATGGCAATAAGTATTTACATTTATGATGGAATGGGGTAGACAAGTTAAAAAAACGCTAATGGCAACAACAAATATGGGCGAGACAAGTTAAAACAACGCTTATGGCAACAAGTATTTTCATTTATGTTAGAATGGGGGAGACAAGTAAAAAACAACGGTAATGGCAACAACAAATATTTACATTTATAAGGATTGAGGGAGACAAGTTAAAACAAAGCTAATGGCAACAACAATTATTTAAATTTATGATGGAATGGGGGAGACAAGTTAAAACAAAGCTAATGGCAACAAGTATTTACTTTTATGTTGGAATGGGGGATAAAAGTTAAAACAACGCATATGGCTATATACAAATATTTTCATTTATGTTGGAATGGAGGAGACAAGGTAAAACAACGCTTATGGCAACAAGTATTTACATTAATGTTGAAATGAGGGATACAAGTTAAAACAACGCTAATGGCAACAACAAAATTTTACATTTATTTTGCAATGGGGAAGACAAGTTGAAACAATGCTAATGGCAACAACAAATATTTACATTTTTGGTGGAATGGGGGAGACAAGTTAAAACAACGGTAATGGCTATATACAAATATCTAAATGTTTGTGGGAATTGGGGAGAGACTTGAGCTCTGTAGACACCTAGTGGGAATCGGGGAAAGACAAGCTAGCGGACGGAAAGAGACGCCTTACCCTCTCTTTTAACAGGCTAATCCTGCCCCACTACCGAAAATCCCTACTGCCAATCAGGCTCAGAATGTAGAAAGAAATATGCTAGGAAGCAGTCATTAGCCTAAAACAACGTAAATAGCAATCAAAAAATATTTACATTTATGTTGGCATGGAGGATACAAGTTAAAACAACGCTTGTGGCAACAACAAATATTTACATTTATGTTGGCATGGAGGATACAAGTTAAAACAACGCTAAATGCAACAAATATTTTCATTTATGTAGGAATGGGGGACAATCGAGTTAAAACAACGATAACGGCAACAACCAGTATTTATATTTATGTTGGAATGGGCGAGACAAGTTAAAACAACGCTTATGGCAACAAGTATTTACATTTATGTCAGAATGGGGGAGACAAGATAAAACAAAGCTAATGGCTATATACAAATATTTACATTTCTGTTGGAATGGGGGAGACAAGTTAAAACAACGCTTATGGCAACAAGTATTTACATTTCTGTTGGAATGGGGGAGACAAGTTAAAACAACGCTAATGGCAACAACAAAATTTTACATATTTTTTTTTTTTTGCAATGCGGAAGACAAGTTGAAACAACGCTTATGGCAACAAGTATTTAAATTAATGTTGGAATGGGGGAGACAAGTTAAAACAACGCTAATGGCAACAACAAAAATTTACATTTTTTTTTTGCAGTGGGGAAGACAAGTTGAAACAACGATTATCGCTATATACAACTATTTACATTTATGGTGGAATGGGGGAGACAAGTTAAAACAACGCTAATGGCAACAACAAATATTTACATTTATGTTGGAATGGGGGAGACAAGTTAAAACAACGCTAATGGCAACAACAAATATTTACATTGGAATGGGGGAGACAAGTTAAAACAACGCTAATGGCAACAACAAATATTTACATTTATGTTGGAATGGGCGAGGCAAGGTAAAACAACGCTATGGCAACAACAAATATTTACATTTCTGATGGAATGGTGGAGACAAGTTAAAACAACGCTAATGGCAACAACAAATATATACATTCATGATGGATTGAGGGATACAAAGTTAAAACAAAGCTAATGGCAACAAGTATTTACATTTATGTTGTAATGAGGGATACAAGTTAAAACAACGCTAATGGCTATATACAAATATTTACATTTATGTTGGAATGGGCGAGACAAGTTAAAACAACGCTAATGGAAACAACAAATGTTGACATTTATGATGGAATGGGGAATACAAGTTAAAACAACGCTTATGGCTATATACAAATATTTACATTTATGTTGGAATGGGGGAGACAAGGTAAAACAACGCTTATGGCAACAAGTATTTAAATTAATGTTGGAATGGGGGAGACAAGTTAAAACAACGCTAATGGCAACAACAAAATTGTACATTTATGTTGCAATGGAGAAGACAAGTTGAAACAATGCTAATGGCAACAACAAATATTTACATTTTTGGTGGAATGGGCGGAACAAGTTAAAATAACGGTAATGGCTATATATTACATTTATTTATTTATATTACATATATTACATTTATGTTGGAATGGGGAAGACAAGTTGAAACAACGCTTATGGCTATATACAAATATTTACATTTATGTTGGAATGGGGGAGACAAGTTAAAACAACGGTAATGGCTATATACAAATATCTACATCTTTGTGGGAATTGGGGAGAGACTTGAGCTCTGTAGACACCTAGTGGGAATCGGGGAAAGACAAGCTAGCGGACGGAAAGAGACGCCTTACCCTCTCTTTTAACAGGCTAATCCTGCCCCGCTACCGAAAATCTCTACTGCCCATCAGGCTCAAAATGTAGAAAGAAATATGCTAGGAAGCAGTCATTAGCCTAAAACAGCGTTAATAGCTATCAACAATATTTAAATTTATAATGGAATGGTGGAGACAAGTTAAAACAACGCTGATGGCAACAACAAATATTTACATTTATGTTGGAATGGGGGAGACAAGTTAAAACAACGCTAATGGCAACAACAAATATTTACATTGATGTTGGAATGGGGGAGACAAGTTAAAACAACGCTAATGGCAACAACAAATATTTACATTTATGTTGCAATGGGCGAGACAAGTTAAAACAACGCTAATGGCAACAACAAATATTTACATTTATGTTGGAATGGGGGAGACAAGTTAAAACAACGCTAATGGCAACAACAAATATTTACATTTATGTTGCAATGGGCGAGACAAGTTAAAACAACGCTAATGGCTATATACAAATATTAACTTTTATTTTGGAATGGGGGAGACGAGGTAAAACAAAGCTAATGGCAACAAAAA
The DNA here is from genome assembly GCA_033675545.1 of Elysia crispata. Classification (NCBI taxonomy): domain Eukaryota; kingdom Metazoa; phylum Mollusca; class Gastropoda; family Plakobranchidae; genus Elysia; species Elysia crispata. The sequence goes on along the minus strand of JAWDGP010006804.1, from coordinate 5,944 downwards.
ATATTTACATTTATTGTGGAATGGGGGAGACAAGTTAAAACAACGCATATGGCAACAAGTATTTAAATTTATGTTGGAATGGGGGATACAAGTTAAAACAACGCTAATGGCAACAACAACTATTTACATTTATGGTGGAATGGTGGAGACAAGTTAAAACAACGCTAATGGCAACAACAACTTTTTACATTTATAGTGGAATGGGGGAGACAAGTTAAAACAACGCTAATGGCTATATACAAATATTTACATTTATGTTGGAATGGGGGAGACAAGGTAAAACAACGCTTATGGCAACAAGTATTTAAATTAATGTTGGAATGGGGGAGACAAGTTAAAACAACGCTAATGGCAACAACAAAATTTTACATATTATGTTGCAATGGGGAAGACAAGTTGAAACAACGCTTATGGCAACAAGTATTTAAATTAATGTTGGAATGGGGGAGACAAGTTAAAACAACGCTAATGGCAACAACAAAATTTTACATATTTTTTTTTTTTGCAATGGGGAAGACAAGTTGAAACAACGCTTATGGCAACAAGTATTTAAATTAATGTTGGAATGGGGGAGACAAGTTAAAACAACGCTAATGGCAACAACAAAATTTTACATTTTTTTTTTTTTTTGCAATGGGGAAGACAAGTTAAAACAACGCTTATGGCTATATACAACTATTTACATTTATGGTGGAATGGGGGAGACAAGTTAAAACAACGGTAATGGCTATATACAAATATCTACATCTTTGTGGGAATTGGGGAGAGTCTTGAGCTCTGTAGACACCTAGTGGGAATCGGGGAAAGACAAGCTAGCGGACGGAAAGAGACGCCTTACCCTCTCTTTTAACAGGCTAATCCTGCCCCGCTACCGAAAATCTCTACTGCCAATCAGGCTCAGAATGTAGAAAGAAATATGCTAGGAAGCAGTCATTAGCCTAAAACAACGTAAATAGCAATCAAAAAATATTTACATTTATGTTGGAATTGGGGGACACTCAAGTTAAAACAACGCTAACGGCAACAACAAATATATACATTTATCTTGGAATGGGGGAGACAAGGTAAAACAAGGCTAATGGCAACAACAAATATTTACATTTATGTTGGAATGGGGGAGACAAGTTAAAACAACGCTAATGGCAACAACAAATATTTACATTTATGTTGGAATGGGCGAGACAAGTTAAAACAACGCTAATGGTAACAAGTATTTAATTTTATGTTGGAATGGGCGAGACAAGTTAAAACAACGCTAATGGCTACAACAAATATTAATATTTATGTTGGAATAAGGGATACAACTTAATACAACGCTCATGGCAACAAAAAATATTCACATTTATGTTGGAATGGGGGAGACAAGTTGAAAGAACGCTAATGGCAACAAATATTTACATTTATGTTGGAATGGGGGACACAAGGTAAAACAAAGCTAATGGCTATATACAAATATTTACATTTATGTTGGAATGGGGGAGACAAGTTAAAACAACGTTTATGGCAACAAATATTTACATTTATGTTGGAATGGGGGACACAAGGTAAAACAAAGCTAATGGCTATATACAAATATTTACATTTATATTGGAATGGGGGAGACAAGTTTAAACAACGCTAATGACTATATACAAATATTTACATTTATATTGGAATGGGGGAGACAAGTTTAAACAACGCTAATGACTATATACAAATATATACATGTTTGTGGGAATTGGGGAGAGACTTGAGCTCTGTAGACACCTAGTGGGAATCGGGGAAAGACAAGCTAGCGGACGGAAAGAGACGCCTTACCCTCTCTTTTAACAGGCTAATTCTGCCCCGCTACCGAAAATCCCTACTGCCAATCAGGCTCAAGATGTAGAGAGAAATATGCTTTAACAACTTCTTTAGGAAAAAAAAACAGTCATCAGCTACCCGAAGAAATCTTTATGTGGCATTGTAGAAGAATTTTCCCACGTTAAATGCAAAAAATTGGTTTAAGACAGACAGTGCGTTCACCACTCCCTAGAAATTGAATCATCACTGGGATATCTTCATAATTCTGGTGATTGGTTGATCTATTGAGCAAAGAAACTGAAATGAAAGTTTGTATCATACGATATCAATGTTTTCTCGGGTATCTTTTGTATGGACACAAAGTGAAAAACAAGAAAAGTACAAGTTGAATTCACAATAACGAGTATCATAGAGAAGTATGTTGATAGATCCTGGAGGCCTTGATATTTGGCCACAATATGATTGAAGAAACCAGTGCTGCTTTCCGACAACGCTGTTAGGGTTTTAAGAAAGGGAGAGAGAAAGTGAGAAAAAAAGATAAAGAAACAGAAACGAGGAAAGACAAAAAAGAAATGAGAAAAATATGCCCTTCTAACCAGAAGTGGCCTTGGCTACCATAGCATACACACTTTCAGTTTCCAGAAGAGAAAGTTTAGTGTGTGTCCCTTTATTCTGGACTCAAAAATGAATTTCCACTGACATCGCCACCACCATCAACCATCTAACAAATCTGGCAATGTCAAGATGAGCGCACCATGAACTTTGGCAAAGTGCCGAGATGTTTTGAAAAAAAAAAAACAACAGCTTTAACTTAATTGAATAATTGTAGAGGACCAAGAGCAATAATAAAATTGAGAGATATAAAATATTCATAGCCTGATGAACTGGAAGCAAAGATGAGTAGCTGCTCGTAATATGACTGACGTGAGAAAAGGGGGTGGGGCAAGGGCAATCCGTCTTTGAGGTGGTTGACAGATCTGTTAGCCAAAACTAAGGTAACTGGGATAAAAATGTAAATCTTTTCTTTGCAGCATTGGATCAAAGATTTAGAGATATTTGAACTAAAGGAGTTAAATCACATAAAACAGATGTTAAAACATGACTGTGTGGACTTCTGGATCTGAAGTCAAGGAGAGTGTGATGCGCCATTTACAAGCAAATGCTTTACATGAGATTTAGAATAATTTGCTTTCAGCAGAGTAAAGTCCCTTTTTTGTCCCGTCTGCGACGAACAAATGGAGAGGAAAATGTTGCCGTCGACGACAGAGTGAAAGTCTAACCCTTTGAAGGGAAGTTATTTGAGGCAACACCCTCTTGAACCATAATTGTGATTAGTGGTTTTTGTTTTAATGCTTGATGAAGGCTGACCTTTCACATTCGACCTAATTGTATGCAAATACAATAGAATGATTTGCCAGCAGTAATTGTATTCATCTTTTGTTTGTACGTCCACTTAAAAAAATGTGTCTTAAAATGGTTTGTGGTGCGCCATTTCCAACTAATTGCTTTCCATTAGATTTAGATAAATTTGCTCTCAGCAGAGTAAAGCTCCTTCTCGTCCCATCTGTGGCAAACAAGGGGGGAATGTGGAAGATGGATAAAGAGATACTTGAGTGTATTATGTTGAATTGGTTGAGAAAACAAACGATTTGCAGATGTCGTTACTGGGTTCGCAAAATTCACCAAAGGTAACGTTAGCCATCTTGGTTATGATTGAAAGTCTTGATGACAAATGTAACGAGAAAAGGATTGTTTAGACTAGTACAATCCCTTTTGTATTGAGTGCAAGTGTATACACACACACACACGCTATGAAGGGGTTTTGATGACAGTTAGTTCGCGAAATTTTATTGTTGTAAAATTCAGGCACAAACTTTTTGGGGACTTGCACAAAAAAAAAGGAGGTCAGAGGCTGCCGACACTGCTGTCACTCGCAACGCATTTGTTGGAATTTAATCTGGAGCTCCCCAAATTAGGGCCAGACGGGAAACGGTGTGGGTAAAGTGATTCCACTTTGCACTTTATGAGAGAGGAAAAGAATCGATCTTTTCCGGAAAAAATTATCACAGCCAAGAAAGATGTAACAAAGATAGACACATAATTATGTTCTTCTGCAATGCAGACAAGGCAGTAACCATATGAAGAATGCGATTCCAACATTTTTTTTTTACCTCACAACTTAATTTCAGAGACGAAATGCAAGAAGCTCAGCAATTCACTAACCACCACAGGTCAGGAACATCATCAAGAGGCGAAAGAACGGGCGCGCGCCTGGTGTTCACAACAAATATGCAGCGGAATTGATAACCAAGCTGCTTACATCTTAAAATAAAACATTTGAGCAACATGAAAATCTTAACGTCAATGAAGGACTGCGTCAAATATGCCCAAACCAGAAAAACTCAAGGGACCACCAAAGAATCTGCGACCAATACCTTAACGCGATCCGGAAAGGACTTTCCACTTTAACTCTCATTTTCATACGATCAAAGGTTAAACACTATATCTCTCACAGTCAAAGTGGTTTCAGACCAAACCCGAGTAAATCAGACATGAGCTCATCGATGGCTTACAGACAAAGTTCTAAATTCGAACCAACTGTGTTTAAACATTACAGATTTAGCCGTGTCTGTTCCGCTTGACACCATAAGTAGAAGCAGCTAGTGAGAAACGCTTACAGACATAATAGAAGAGGATGAACTGCTAATTCTCCAGCACCGAGAGCACAGCCACCACCATTATCATTGAGAGATGCGAACCGAGAAACGCTTTTATAAACTTTGATATAAAAAACAAACATTGTTTACAAGAGTGAAATTGGAAAGGAGAAAAACTTTCCCTGCCTTGAAGGTAAACTTTGCAGGAGAAGATTTTTCTTGATCGAGAAATATGAACAGGAATGAACGCAACCTGCCTTAAAAGTGCACGTATCAAGAAAGTCACCGCTAGGAGAAATGGAACAAACACCCGTCTATAGTGAGAAGGAATTTATTTTCTTTTTTTATATTAGATTTGGTAAGCAGCTACTCGTATTTCTCTAATTTTGCTGCTGCGATTTCATTCCATGTAGAGCTGTTTTGTTTGTGATTATTATTCAAGTCCATCAATTCACCATCGAATGTAGTATATAAACGCATGCTTAAAATATAAAATGAGTGGTTGGTTCACATTTTCCATCAGTCTCAGACCTTCAAAGACTGCTGTTTTTTTGGATTCCGCAGCATATCTAGGCAATTAGCCTTTGATTCAAAACATCTAGTTCGGAAGCAGATTAATGCAACTGCTTATTTTCAACCCCTAAGGCAATGATTAAGTGTAGTTTAGGTGTCATCACTGGAACCCTTCGAGACTAAATTATAAACAGACTATGGCAGGGCAACAAGACGATCAAGAAATTACAGGTGACCGTTTTGCTTATGAACATGGGCGACGAAATAAATTATGCGTGACTGTGCACAACAAACTCTCAAAAGAGCTTTTGTGCTAGACGCAGTTCAATCTTATTTTAAAAACAGTTTTTTAAAGTCTCTTTTCTTAAGAAAAATTAACTAAAACAAAAATTGTTCATCCAATTTGTATTTGATGATGAGAGAAAGACCTTCACTTTCACTGAATGAAACTTTCCAATAATTTTGAGAACCATTATTTTATTTTGTTTTGTATTTTGTTTTGTTTCGTCAACTTGTTGTGAAGCAAGTCGAGCTTAAGAAGAGTCGGAGCTATCAAAATTTTCATTGGAAGGACGGTTCATCCATTTTGCATTTTGAATGTGGAAAGAAAGGTAATTTTATTCTTTTTTCTGAATGGAACTTCACAATACTTTTAAGAACCTATTCTTGGCTCTTTGTTTGATAACTTTTTTAAGACGCTTTGAGGGAAAATGTTGACCTCAAGAATAATTTTCATTGAGAGGTTCACCCAATTGCATTTTGATGTGGAAATAAAGATAATTTTGTACTTCTTCTTCTTCTTCTTTTCGAATGGAAATTCACAATAGTTTTAAGAACCATTCTTTGTTTGATAACCTTTTAATTCGCTTTTGAGGAAAATGTTGACCTCAAGAAGGAAAATTTTCATTGGGAGGTTCACCCAATTACATTTTGATGTGAAAGCAAAGATGAAATTTTGTTCTCCTTCACTGAATGGACTTTCAAGAACCATT
>JAWDGP010006802.1:0-29667 GCA_033675545.1 Elysia crispata | reverse complement strand
AAACTTTGACTCATAACATATACTTCATGCATAGCTAACCATGCATGGCCTGCTGATGCATAAAATTTAACAAAACATAAATGTAATTAAGAGAATTGGAATAAGACTTTATGTATTATCAGTTAGATTACTAAAAAGTAATCTTCAGTTTACAGAGGGCTTCATTGTGTTCGTTTCTGTCGCTGAGCCTAAACCACGTTTTTCTTCGTGTGATTTCATCAGTTGTGTTTTCCCCCTCATTCTGTTTTGTTTAATCAAAGTAACCCCCAGTCATTCTCTTCTCTCATTCTATATTTTTTCGTATTATGAGCCAGTTGTATAAATAAATCATTACTATGATCAGACACCTATTTGCATTGGTGACAAATGCTCACTTTACTAATGCATAAAAAAAAAATTTTTGGATAAATTCCCTTCGTTACGTAAAGAAAAACTGTTTGTAACAATCAAGTGGCTTAAAGAATAGATTAAACAAAATTTAATAGTGCTACTAAGGAATTACATGTGGTAATGTTCATCCACACAATTTTGAGAGTGAATGAAAGTTTAAATCAGAATATGGCTGTAAGAAGTTATTCTTAGTCTCTTATTACTAATGAAATAATACTATAATATCCAACTTCATATAACAATTTGCAGCCGGTCTTTATAAATCATGTTGCTTGTACTGACTTTTTTCTCTGTTAGAAATTGAAAGGAAGAAAGAAAGAGAGAGAGAGAGAGAGAGAGAGACAGACAGACAGACAGACAGACAGACAGACAGACAGACAGACAGACAGACAGGCAGTGAGACAGAGAGAGAATCTACAAGCATATGAATAATATGTCGAATACATGTAGATTCTTATAACAAATTGTTGTTTGATACTCCTACCTGAATAATATATCATAAAAAAACAAAAATAATAGGCTTTTCAGAAAAGGTTTAACACTTTTTATGCTTTGCTTGTTAGGTTTTTTTTTTTTTTTTTTTTTTTTTTGGGGGGGTAAGAGCTATACCAAAACAGCTTTCATTACTTTATGCAGCGATACCTGATTGTCTAAAGCTTTTTGATGCATACAATTACCTTTACCTTAGTCTTGTCACAAAACAGTTTCTGCAGCTTCCTAAGTCCTAGAATCTGGTGAGTGTGAGATTCCTTAGCTTTGTTGAGCTGGTGAAATTGAACAAAAATCAATGAAATTACAATATAGGAAGTAAAGAACATCATAATAACAATTTTAGCTTCCATACTTAAATTGTTTATCATATTAATTTACATAAATATCAAATAATTATAACAGTATTTTTTAACCTTTTAGTTTTTTCATATAAAAAGAGCCTAATAAAACATTTAGCTAGAAAAACATCTTAAATTAAATTCCAGGTCACAGGCTCACAAAATCGTTTATGATTTACTGAACAAAGAGATTAACCTTTTTTAGATCAGTTTCAACTTTTTTTTGGAAGTAACTTGCTGTCTCCTCAACTCCTGAAAGTTTTTCAGACAAAGTTTGCTGAGCGCCTTCAAGCTTTTCAGAAAATGACTGCTGAGCGTCTTCAAGCTTTTCAGAAAATGACTGCTGAGCGTCTTCAAGCTTTTCAGAAAATGACTGCTGACCATGTTCAAGTTTCTCAGACAAGGTCTGCTGAGCATCAATTGTTTTAGACAGGGAGTTCTGAGCGTCTTCTAACTTTTCAGAGAAGGACTGCTGAGCATCAATTGTTTTAGACAGGGAGTTCTGAGCGTCTTCTAACTTTTCAGAGAAGGACTGCTGAGCATCTTTTAATTTTTGAGAGAGAGTCCTCTCAAGCTTCTCAAAATCTTCTCTCAACTTCATTGTTTCGTCCTGGATATTGTCTGATGCAGATTCTAAACCTTAAATAAAATATGCAAAAGATTAAAAGAAATCCTGCACCCCTCAGAAAAAGGGAATTATAAACCGGGAATTGAACGCTGCATAATCACATCAAATTAAATGTTTTAAAAATTTACTTGTAAGGATTGGTCTTCTACTTAGAACTAGATGAGTATGCACCTTTGTTTATTCGGTAAAGCCGTAAAAATCTTTACTTTTTAATCATATTGGAGATTTACAAAAACCTCAGTATTTGTCTCACAGTTATTAAAATGACCATTTGATGATTGCGGTAAAAGGATATGTTAAAATCATTAAAGCGTATAATGAGGAAAGATTTATAAAAATTAGAACAAGAGTTGGTTAATCTCAAGAAAATCTCTTACTTGACAGGTCAGGAAACACCTGTGTTAGAAAAACTAGTGTCAATTCAAATACTTGGATCGCAGCTTCCCTTGAAAATGAACGCATCTTTGTTTTTGCCTAAGGGCGAAGAGAAAGCTTGTTTTAATCATTCCAAAATTTCATCAGAGCAATGAATTATTGATGTACAGACATTCTAACATTACTGGTTTAAGTACAGCACAACAGGTCGATATTTTTAGAACTCAATATTAAATGACAAAAAGAAATGGAACTACCGTTTAATATTTTCTCTTTAAAAATAGTAGCCTATCCCAAAAAATGAAATAACAAAAAAAAAATCTCTATCTTGATGAAGTTACATTTTATTTTTTTAAATAAATAGATTCAAAAGAAATTTATATAAGAAAATTTCTAGTTTATAAATTAAAGATGAACTTTAAAAATATTGAATGAAATATTGACAAATATGTGCGTTTTATCTAGAACTCTTTGAAACTGTAAACTAGTGAAGTCCTAGAATCACTTTAGATTAACGGTTATCAAAATATCTTGTAAAGTAAAGCTCAAAGTATTGTTGCTACTACCCAGCTCGTAGAACAACAAAATTTTATACAATTTAATTGGACATCAAAGATTAGCACTTCTGAAATATTTAGAGTACGCTTAGTTCTTTGTAAATATTCCTCTATCATGGAAGTATAATCTTCAGAAAGTAGCTGGCCTTACAAATTTATTGTATTTTTCCTTTCCTTTCCACATATTACAGATAAAAAATTAAAATACTAATTTGTATTTATTTTTGTATGTACAAAAACCGTCCTGTAAGGCAGTGGAAGATGGGAATAAGATCTATGTGTTACCTTGAAGCTAGGCTTCAACACACTGGTTCCAGTAGGGTCTACAATGTAGTGCTCCAAAAACACCATGCAAAATTGAAAACATAAAATCATAACCAGGATTCCAAAATTTATTAACACCGAAATAGAACCACCCAGAAGAGCCACTGGAGTCAAAGTGACAACAATGCTTTTAGTTCGATTCCGTTTCAGTCTGGAGCCACATTATCATCAGCAAACTACTAGTAAAATAAGGCAGAGAAATTAGCACACTGTCAGTTCTAAAGATGCCAGCAACTTCACAAAATAGAGTGATTGCTGGGATCGTCTGTAAGGGAGTATCGCTTGGATTTTCCGTAAAAAACCCAAACAGCCGCTGATCCATACCATAACCCTTCTCCAGGATGAATAGTACCGTAAAAGAAAGATAATCTTGACATTCTTTATGCCGCTGATATGTTTGTTTGCTACTGTTATAATTAGAAAGATTATAAGAGAGTATAGACTAAAGGAAAGTATGTCACAGTATATTCACATCCAAAGTTTATGCTAGCTGAGGTGCTTTGCAATATTATTGGAATTTGAAAGAAAGCCTTTTAGTTGGAATCGGACAATGGACTACTTTATTATTAAGATTCGATTCCAACAACAACACATTATGTAATTGCGAAGGCAGAAGCTGACACGACACAACGTTAATAGACAGCAGGATTTTAAATGTTTGTTGCAGCTCATTCCCATTGCAGTAATTTGAATAAAAAAAACTATTTTCAAGTATAGTACGCTTTAGGGTTTTATTTTTTTCAAAATCTTAGTAGCAATGCCAGTCTCGTTACCTTAAACCATAAACTCAAAAAGGTTGACTGAATTATGATGTGTTACCCCTGCTGGTTTCTATAACAAAAAATTCAAACAAGAAAAGCATTAAATATCTGTTTTAAATCTAGATTATTAAGATTTTCTAACAGGATTTAAAAAAAAAAACTTTTGAAATAATAAACCCATATCTTAAAACGAGACGCAAGGGTAGAAATTTTTACATTTTTTCGTTTCTCCCGCTTAATTCCCTTTAAAGACCATTATGTGAACTGCATTTTTAATTACGATTGCTGTAAATGCAAACTTTGGAATTGCAAGAGAGTTCTCATTGGTATTGCCAAGGAGAAAAAAAAACCTTTCTAAAATCTCAATTCATGAGAATCATAAAAGTACTAATCAGAATCTATGTCTTGATGATATATCAACTTACGTCGGCAGTAAATGTATTCAATTTTTGATGAAATTTATTTTCAAGGTCGTCCATGACCTTTTCTTTTACATCGTAAACACTTGGGTTCATTCTGGTGAATACAAAGTATCAGATCAGTGAATTTGTACGAACAAAACGCAGTTAGCTATAATATGAAGAGAAAATATTTTGTTTTAATAAAAATAAAAATATCATGAAAATATATAATGTTTGTTGCAATTAAACTTGCAGACAAAAGAAGGGAAATGGAAAAAGGGATTTAAAAAAATGAACAAGGCACTGGAAAAGCAAGAAAGAAGAGGGATAATAATTACCCTTTCATTCATTCTGACTTTTTTTTTAACCACAACTAATTGTGAAAAAATTCACAGCTCACCGATTTTAAGTGACTTGCTAGTCTACTGCAGCATTCTTGTCTGCAGGCCTCGTAGCTCATGCTTCTTTGATACATTGCGTTAGAAAAGTTACTATTATTGTCTTTCCAAAATCTTTCAGCCTCTTGTTAAAGTAACCCCCATATCCTGGTAACCCTGGTATATGAATTTCATAAGATGAACTGATTGGTTTTGGCTTTACTAGCATGATATCCATTTTGACATAAGTTGGTTTTGTCATGGCTGGTGAAGATTAAGACCTGGGCTTGCTTTTCTGAGTGTATTAACAATTTTTTTAGGACAGCGAAAATCTGATTTGGGAAGCAAAAATTAATTCCAACAAAAACCTGATAAATCAAGCTTCAAAGAAATGAGCCAAGAGACAAAGACTGTCAGGATATTCACCGTATTATCTTTTTTGAATATCATTTATTTTCAACTATTTTCCCCCCTCTAATTTTCTCTAAATCATTCGCTCTCTCTTTTTTTAACATCAGACATACTCTTTGTCTCTTCCTGTCCTCTGGTTACAACGACCAGCGTCTCTCTCAGTGCTCCATTCAGTTGATCGAAGACTAACTTTTCACTAGCCACTTCAGCTATAATTAACTCGTAAGTCTTTCGTTATTAGGTTAATGCTTGTCCTTTATAAGAGGCATATGTGCAGCTAGCATGAAATCCTGTTATGTAACCATAAGGAGGGTTATCGCGACCTCGACAGAGGCAAATTACTCTCTTTAGCGTACAAACTCTTTCTCAATCTCTCTCCCTCGTTCTCACGCTCTCTCTCTCTCTCTCTCTCTCTCTCTCTCTCTCTCTCTCTCTATCTATCTATCTATCTATCTATCTATCTCTCTTTCCAGCTGATCTAACCCCCAACATAACGAGTCACATAATAAAGTATAATCATGCCAACGCCATAACTGACCATTTAAATTAACCTACGCACTACCGTACTTTTAACCAATTACATGCTCCGTCTGATCCAGCTACGTACATGAATAAACTGGATATTACATTTTTTCCCACGATTCTAACACAGCAATACATTAAAGTTGAAACAACCATACGCTTAATAACCTATTCAATATTTGTTTAACATGAAGTTCTAAAGATGACTGCTTTCCTAAAACTTGATAATGTGTTCCTCTGACTCTCCGTCTCTCTATCACTCTGCCTGTACTTTTTTGTCTCTGAATATCTCTCTCACTCTCTCTCTCTCACACACACACACACTCTCCCCCTATCCACTTCTAAAGAAAAAGAAGATGAAGAAGAAGAAGAAGAAGAAGAAGAAGAAGAAGAAGAAGAAGAAGAAGAAGAAGAAGAAGAAGAAGAAGAAGAAGAAAGAAGAAGAAGAAGAAGAAGGAAGAAGAAGAAGAAGAAGAAGAAGAAGAAGAAGAAGAAGAAGAAGAAGAAGAAGAAGAAGAAGAAGAAGAAGAAGAAGAAGAAGAAGAAGAAGAAGAAGAAGAAGAAGAAGAAGAAGAAGAAGAAGAAGAAAAAGAAGAAGAAGAAGAAGATCATGAATAAGAAGAAAAAGATGAAGAAAAAGAAGAAGAAGAAGAAGAAGAAGAAGAAGAAGAAGAAGAAGAAGAAGATCATGAATAAGAAGAAAAAGATGAAGAAAAAGAAGAGAAGAAGAAGAAGAAGAAGATCATGAATAAGAAGAAAAAGATGAAGAAGAAGAAGAAGAAGAAGAAGAAGAAGAAGAAGAAGAAGAAGAAGAAGAAGAAGAAGAAGAAGAAGAAGAAGAAGAAGAAGAAGAAGAAGAAGAAGAAGAAGAAGAAGAAGAAAAATAAATAAGCATAAAGGGTTCAAGATCTGGAATGTCTGTATTAGAGTCAAAGGTTTATTGGCTTCGATTAAACTTGTAAGATTGGGTAAAGAATAGTGTAGACCAAGATCCGTTGTGATAATAAATATAAAAATATGGGTTTATCAGTTCATAAATTCACAATTAGATATAGAAAATCATAATTGATATCGAATGTGTGAAAAGGATTTATAAAGACTAGACTATTACAAACTATAAATCTAGCACTAGAAGGTTAGGTTTAACCCACTTAAAAGGCGAGGCTTGGATAAAAATAAAAAAAATAAAAAAGTTCTTAGTGTACTTACCCTGTAGCCATTGTTTCGTGAAGAATCAGAAAAATCAACTATAACTTATATAAGAAATAGCCTATTACTAGACCTTATTCAGTTTTAAATCTTGTTTGAAATATAGTTAGATTATCTGAAGATAAACTTTAGTACCGTAGACGATACGTGTCTCAATTTTATTATTAAGTCTATGGGATAATCAAATTATAAACGTGTATGCTGCTTTATAACTGGATCTGATAAAGTCTGTGCAAAGAATAAGGTTCTTGTCTAGATTTAGATCTGATAGTGAGTGATGTGCTCCTCTACAGCGTTTTACAGCGCCTGGATGTGAAATCTAGAAAACATGTCCGCCGCTTTTGAAGACGTGGCAGCTGGTGTGGTTCAGAGAACTTCGGCCCCTTTTCCGAGAAATCCTGCAGAACTGAAACTGATTTTGTCAAAGCTATCTAAATAAATCCCGTATTTTAAAACTGAAAGTTATCTTGAATCATGTGCTGGTGGAAATGAGGTGTGCCTAAAGTGAGTGTATAAAATAATGCTTGTGGAGGCTGGGAGTATCAGGTCGTCTATACAGTATTTTTTTAAAGTTTTCCTAATTTAGGGGAGGACGTGTATTATTGTTGCTATTACGAATCAAATTGTATAATAAAAATTATTATCCTTTTTCTTGTTCTCATTCCATCTTCCTATCTGTCCTTGTTCCATTTAAAAAATACGAACGAAGAGTTTGAAGAAATAGAAGAAATTGAGAAGGAATTATGTCTTCACGAACAGGCCGGTCATTTACTCTGAATTTTACAAATTTGATTTAAACAAGAAACAAAGCATTCCAGAATTGGTATTATAAATGTTTATTTTTCCAGCTTTCCTACCACATCGCAACTCTTTACTCAATGAAATACAGAAAAAAGGTCTTCGATTTATGAGCCAGAACAGACTATTGGTCAAGCCAATGACTAATACAATGTGTTCAATATTATGGAATAAAGATAAAATTAAGATTTTGTGCGATATTTTACGCTTTAATGTGTAAGAAACGAAACAACAAGTTACATGAATAATTCACTTTTAAGATCTTTCTTTTTTACCTTGGTTGGAACCTAATGTTACGAGGAGTTATTTCTCATGTCATAAAAAGGACTTTCTTTGCAATGGAAGCTTTGCTGGTTCACAGGCTATCATTAGTTTTATAACTTTTATGTCTAAGCCTTGTAAATTAGTATTCCTGAGGAACGTAGAGAAGGGAACTTACTGCAGAGTTCCATAACTTGTATTTCAGTTCCTGGTTCAGTTTCAGTTTCATTTTAATATCTTTCCAATAGAAAACAGGAAACTGGTAGGGGTGAGGGCAAACGTCGGGTGTTGCATGCATGTGTGCTGCAGAGAGAATACGTGCACACACACACACACACACACAGAAAAATAGCGAAAGTTTATCTTATGTCACATAGCTGTTATTCAAGAGTCACGTTGATTGCGATTTTCTCTCAGCTCCCTGCCTCGTGACGTGAAGGACGACGGTGTAGAGGCCAACGAATCGGAAATAAGAATAAAGAAGAATAATTCATGACGGGAAAAGCTATATGAGAGCGACAAAATGACTAATTGTAACAGGAAGAAAATTTACTGGCAGGGATGAAGTAAAAAGTCCCGCACGAAAATCATGTCTTCCCAAAATACGAGTTCTTATTTTACATGAGGATTAGCAGAAAATGTGATAAAAATGGATTTCCTCTTACACGTCTTTGACCTCTACGTCTGTCTGTCTTGATTTATCCCTTTGTACCTCTGCCTATGCCTCCCCCCTTCCCTCTCTCTCTCTCTCTCTCTCTCTCTCTCTCTCTCTCTCTCTCTCTCTCTCTTTCTTTATGTTTCTCATTCTGCCTACCCTCTTTTTCTCTTTCTCTGTATTTCCCTTCCTCAAACATTTCTCTTTTTTTTTAACTCTGTATGTCATTTTATATCTCTCTGTGTCTTTTCTCTCCCTGGCTGCCTTTCTCTCACTCTTCTTACTCTCTCTCTATCTCTGTATTTCCCTTCCTCAATCATTTTCTCTTTTCTTTAACTCTGTATGTCATATTGTATCTCTCTGGGTCTTTTCTCTCCCTGGCTGCCTTTCTCTCACTCTTCTCACTCTCTCTATCTCTTATAAAGTTTCATCCTTTTTCTCTATCTAACTTTTTATACTGGCAATTGGTGGTACATTTACGTTTCTCTTACTTTCTCTTAAATTTTACTTTCATTTACTTCTCTCCGAGTGTTAAATAATGCTTTCTTTCTTTGTCTGTCTGTCTGTCTGTCTCTGTCTCTATCTCTCTGTCTGTCTGTCTGTCTGTCTCTCTCTCTCTCTCTCTCTCTCTCTCTCTCTCTCTCTCTCTCTCTAACATGACAAGGATTTGTTATAACTATGATTGCTGTGTTCAATATTGTTTTAATGGGTCTCATGTGTAGATCTCAAATACTTTGAATGTAGATTAGTTTAGTTTTTGGCTCTCGTTCATTAATACAAAGTTCACAGTATGAAATAACCATGGCCATGTTTTGTTTTGTTTTTTTAGTTAGACATGTAATACCTAAGCTGACAGGCTCTTCTCGTCTAGAATTTTTTTTTAGAAAGAGAAAAAAGAATAAGAGGAAGATTTGTTTACTTATTAAACGCGTTTTATCTCAATTCAGTTTGATTTATGAAGAAAAAAATTAGATTATACAAAACATAAAAAGCATATAGGTAACTAGTGAAAAGTTAGAAAAAAAAAAAAAGAAAAACCGTAAAAAAGATCATAAAGAGTGCGAAATGGAAAGAAATAAACTGTGCAGAGAAAGTAATGAAGAGAGAGAGAGAGAGAGAGAGAGAGAGAGAGAGAGAGAGAAATCCATGAGTGAGAGAACAAAGCGGCTTAGATCAAGTGAGGTTGGACAAACAACATATCACAAGCCCTGCTTACTTGTAAAAGTAAACATATTATGACGTCCTCAAACTTCTGTCGTCTGAAAGTCCCTATAGCCTAGTCTTCCGTTTGACTTACAGAAAACAAGACAATCGCATATAATGCATTTTTAGTGCATGGAGTCCAGAAAATGACCGGGAATGAAGGTATTGGAAAGCTCTCTTCGTGTCTATATTTAGATCTTATCGAATTATGATTGTACCTAGATTAGGATCCTCACTGAGGTCGAAGCAGCTTGCAGGCTGCAGAGAAATGTTGCACGCACTAGTTGCAGCCCTGGGTTCCCGAGTTCGCTTGGACGTTACATGAAAGTGATTAGAGACTGAGGTCAGCAGCAGCAGTAGTAGTAGTAGTAGTTGTAGTACTAGCAGTAGTAGTAGTAGTAGTAGTAGTAGTAGTAGTAGTAGTAGTAGTAGTAGTAGTAGTAGTAGTAGTAGTAGTAGTAGTAGTAGTAGTAGTAGTAGTAGTAGTAGTAGTAGTAGTAGTTGTAGTAGTAGTAGTAGCAGTAGTAGTAGCAGTAATAGTAGTAGTGGTGGTGGTGGTAGTAGTAGTAGTAGTAGTAGTAGTAGTAGTAGTAGTAGTAGTAGTAGTAGTAGTAGTAGTAGTAGTAGTAGTAGTAGTAGTAGTAGCAGTAGTAGCAGCAGCAGTAGTAGTAGTAGTAGTAGTAGTAGTAGTAGTAGTAGTAGTAGTAGTAGTAGTAGTAGTAGTAGTAGTAGTAGTAGTAGTAGTAGTAGTAGTAGTAGTAGTTTTCCGAGCTCGCTTGGACGATACATTAAAGTGATAGAAGATTAAGGTCAGCTGAGGTCACCTAGTTCTCAGGAATCAGAAGAATGTCAGGCAATGAAGTATGCGCCAGCACTGGCTTGCAGTCTCTTTTAGCACTTTTTGTTATCCAGCCTTACTCTCTCATCCATGTTCCCTCCTTTCTCCTCCCCCTTCTCTCTCTCTCTCTCTCTCTCTCTCTCTCTCTCTCTCTCTCTCTCTCTCTCTCTCTCTGACTCATTCTCTTTCTCTCTCTCTTTCTCTCTGTCTATCTGTCTCTCTCTCTCTCTGACTCATTCTCTTTCTCTCTCTCTCTTTCTCTCTGTCTGTCTGTCTCTCTCTCTCTCTCTCTCTCTCTCTCTCTCTCTCTCTCTCTCAACCTTATGTCACGATCTCATTTTTTTTTCGTTATGTTGAAGGTACAGAAGAGGGATCATTGGAGATAACTAAGCAATTGAATTCCATTCTTTCACAATATTCTTCCTTCTCTCCATTCTTCTTATTTTATCTATTTGTCGATCGGCCTATCTACCGTGTATGAATAATACAATTTTGGGAACTGCGAGATTCTCTAAATTTATCGCAATTCAGTCGTTCTCGTTTTAAACCTTCTCTCTCTCTCTCTCTCTCTCTCTCTCTCTCTCTCTCTCTCTCTCTCTTTCTCTCTCTCTGTCTCTGTCTCTATCTCTGTCTCTCTCTGTCTCTCTCTCCCTCCCTCTCTCCCCTATGTTTCTCCCTTTCTCCCTCTCTCTCTCTCTCCTTCCCGCTCTCTCTCTCTCTCTTTCTCTCTCTCTGTCTCTGTCTCTATCTATGTCTCTCTCTGTCTCTCTCTCTTCCTCTCCCTCTCCCTCCCTCTCTCTCTCCCTCTCTCCCCCCTATGTTTCTCCCTTCCTCCCTCTCTCTCTCTCTCCCTCCCTCTCTCTCTCCCTCTCTCCCTTCTTCTCTCTCTCCCCCTCTCTCTCTTTATCTCTCTCTCCCTCACTCTCTCTCCGTTTCTATGTTTTTCTCTCCCACTCTCTCCATGTTTCTATGTTTTTTTTTTCTTTCCCACTGTCTCCCTTTTTTTGTCTATCTCATACTCTTTTTTTCATATTACGCTTCCAGTCTTGTTATAATGTCATAGTGTTACTGTTAGGGAAAAGCTATTCTCACAACATATGTCATAACTTTCTAGAACTTAGACTGTGTGTTGTTGGGGGTTTGAGATAATGAGTTTAAGCACTTTGGCACTTTCAGTTACTTACCATCATCAGGGTTGCGTTCAGAATACGAAGAGATCCAAGTGGTGCCTTAAGTGTGAATCTGATCTTTACTTCTGTTAAAGGAGATCATCTTTGCAAGATCATTTATTCACAAGACCAGTGGAGCTATGGCTACAGATATGAGATTTTTTGTACATGATATCACGCTATTGAAATTTAGGGGCACTTTCTAATAAGTTTTGATACCTGGTTTTTTTTTTACTTTTTTAATGCCATAGGGATGCTTGATTTGTATAGATTAACTTTTGTTCAGACATGATGCGGTCTAACCCAATAATGAGAGAGCTTCTTCATTAGTGCCGTACAGTTCCTTCATTGTTTTATTGTAATTTCTGTAACTCTATTTTGTCTTGTTTTCCCTTACACTGTCTAACATTGCACGACACTAGGCCTTCCTGTTAGACTGATTATAAAAACTAATGTTGTTTGTACATTTGCCTAGTACATACATAGCTAAAAAAATGAGAAGACATGAAGTGCGGGAGACAAAGATGAAAAAAATGGAAAGTATTTATTGTTAGTATTAAAAAAAAAGATAAATACTGGGAATGATACAGAGAAAGAACAAAGATAGGGTCTGAAAATATAGCAACGAATAGCCAATGGGAGAGATAATAAGCAATGTGTGAATATAAATCCTAAAGATTTTGAGAGAAATGAATACGAAAGAAATATGTATGTCAATGTATCCAGCAAATATTTGAAATTACTCGGTGGAGCAGCTAGGAAACATATAGAGAAAAAAGCCATGAGAAATTTTCTGGATAACAGAATAGTATTTTTGTTCCAGTCATTACTACACCGGCACCATAGAGTCGACACAAATAAACATGCACTAGATAGATTGAACTATAGCAAAACAAAGACGCCTTCATGAAGTAGTATTTAAAAGATATTACTCCTGGTGAAAATAGAATGACTTTTGCAGAGTAATATGATGAAAAATGAATAAATTACGCTTTTTTTATAATTGCATGTTGACAAACTTTCACCCCTATTTTTTTTTTTAATTTCGTAACACTTAAGTACATGGAGCGCAGCTAGCAGCAACAATACTTTTTTCATATAAACACACTATTCAGTTCTCCCTCTTGTAGCAACCGTTAAAACCGATTCGCAAAAGGTTAAGATTTAATTATAACTTTGAAACAAATGTGTAAAAAACTTCAAAAGAGTTATTTGAAATATAAATCTTGTACAAAATTAAATGTCAGTGGGAACTAAAAAAATGCTTGTTCATAAGTTTGATGATATATTTACCAGAAATCACTCTACATTTTATGACATGTTTTACAATACATATACATATATATATATATATATATATATATATATATATATATATGTATACATATAATATAAATATATATATATATATATATATATAAATTCTAGGAGTCAAGACGTGGTAATATAATTATTCATTAAACAAAAGAAGTCATGTAGAGGCAGAAGTCATAAGTTGATACATACAGTTTTAGGGTAGGTTAAAAAAGACGTGACAAATTGGGGCATAGAACAATATGGCAGGTTATAATAAAATTACGGTTTGAAAATCCTAGAGCATAAGATGGAAGTCATGAGATAGGACATATCATTATATGATATGTTAAATCACGAGATATAACGTACAATAAAAGAAGAGGTTAAAAACTTCTTAAGTGATATTGAAAGCTAATAAGACAGAATAAGATAGCATGACTTTATCTGGACCTAAATTTCTTTATAGGTAATTAACACGCATATGGTTAAAAAAAAAAAAAGAAGAAAAACTGTCAGCCTTAACGCAATGTCATTATAACCTCCGCAACCACAAAGAGGATTCTACTCCGCCTTCAAATAATGTTGTTTTATATAATTTTATTTTAACCAAGACTCTCACCGGGCTACAGTGTGTTTTTAATCAAATGTCCACTTACTGAGCTACTTGACATACAAAGGAGGTTATAGAACTCATGTAGCAAAATATCTAAAAGGATAGTTTATATCAGTTTATGAATGAGCTATAGAAACAGAGGATAAGTTAATTAACCTCATTCATTTGAAAGAGCTAAATTTAATGTTTTAGTATAATAGATGTCCGACATAGCATACTACCATTTTTCTTCTTTGTTCCGTAAATAACCCCAGGATGAATCACTGTTCCTGCGCTCACTTATCATGATGGTAAATATCTAACGTTGATGTTACTGACACAGAAACATAAATTTTGTAGACAAAATATATATATATGTAAGTTACTCTAGAAGAACAAGCGCGCATCATAATAAACACTTACAAGTTTATACTACTCTAGATCAAGTTAACTCAAAGGTAAACAATGAATGTTGCGAAATATTTTGATAGATCACTTAAAACTTTGAAAAAATCCAATGTTTGGATACATCAGTAAATCTGTGTAGTTTACTTATACGATCATATCTTAACATACGAGGTTTCGATCCTAAACGTAATTCTCATATCTATAGAGCATTTTTCTGTATTGCTATGTTTTCTTATCTTTTTGGGGGAATTCGGTAGAAAGCAGTTCAAACTGTTATTTAGTGCTATTTGCATGCGTTTACAGTTCAACAGCATCGGGTCTTAATATACTCAAAAATCTTGTATTAGTGCAAATTGAAAGAAGAGAGACATAACTTTAGTGTAAGATGTTTCAGTGTGGTTAAAATTTATTATTATTTCCCATAACATCATAGCGCCATTTTTTTTATTCATCACCTTTTTTGTACACATATTCGGGACTTTTCTTAATTTTTTTACCCGTTTCAAAAAATTAAAAAAAACATTTAAAACATTTAAAAAAACTCAAACAAAATACAAACAAACAAAGAAAAAGAAAGATTGTCGGAAATTCATTCTACGTTTATCAATCTACAAACGTTTTTTTTTTCCTTTCGATTGAATCTCGTAAATTACAAAAATCAACAAAAATAATTAAAAATTTAAAATTTTGAAATCGTTAAACAAACGTCATTGTAATAATGCATTAACCATATCAAAGACTTCACTTCATCATGCGAAAACTAAAAGTACATTACAACATGTGGAGACGTGCAATGAGAGACCATAGTTATGTCTCTTATAATGTCACTGCTTTCTTCATTTACAGATTATTTCACTTTCTCTCTTCAGATTCTTTTTTTCCAACTGGTTCTCTGAATGTCCATATCTTTGCTATTATTTTCTTCCTTTCATATTTTACATCTTTATACTGGTCTGAAAATCTTTACCTCCCTCACTGTCGTTCTCCAAACATCTTTATGGAAATTTGTTTGTCTTTACCTCCATCATTCTCCGTATCTTAGTTGCTTTCTACTATTCACTTCATTCATAGTCATTGCCACTCGAGCAGTTTAGAGTCAATAAGGACGATTGCTTTATCCGCAACCACACAAAGAAACCTTCTGTCTACTCTCCCTCAACCCCCCATCCCACCCCGCAGTCACTCGACCAGTTTAGAGTCAATAAAGACGACTGCTTTATCCGGAACCACACAAAAAAACCCTCTCTCTATTTTCCATCTACCCCCCACCCAGTCACTCGACCAGTTTAGAGTCAATAATGACGTCTGCTTCACTCAGAATCACACATAGAATCATATCTCTTTACTCTCCCTCCATACCCCCCAGTCACTCGACCAGTTTAGAGTCAATAATGACGGCTGCTTCACTCAGAATCACACATAGAATCATATCTCCTTACTCTCCCTCCATACCCCCCAGTCACTCGACCAGTTTAGAGTCAATAATGACGGCTGCTTCACTCAGAATCACACATAGAATCATATCTCCCTACTCTCCCTCCATACCCCCCAGTCACTCGACCAGTTTAGAGTCAATAATGACGGCTGCTTCACTAAGAATCACACATTGAATCATATCTCCCTACTCTCCCTCCATAGCCCTCAGTCACTCGACCAGTTTAGAGTCAATAATGACGGCTTGTTTACTCAGAGTCACACAGAGATTCATATCTCCCTATTCTCCCTCCATACCCCCCCCGGTCACTGGACCATTTTAGAGTCAATAATAACGGCTGGTTTACTCAGAGGCACACAGAGATTCATATCTCCATACTCTCCCTCCATACCCCCTCCAGTCACTGGACCAGTTTAGAGTCACTAATGACGGCTGGTTTACTCAGAGTCACACAGAGATTCATATCTCCATACTCTCCCTCCATACCTCCCCAGTCACTGGACCAGTTTAGAGACAATAATGACGGCTGCTTCACTCATAGTCACTCAGAGAATATATCTCCCTACTCTCCCTCCATACCCCCAGTCACTCGACACGTTTAGAGTCAATAATGACGGCTGTTTCACTCAGATGTCACACAGAAAGTTATATCTCCCTACTCTAACTCCATACCCCCTAGTCAATCGACCAGTTTAGAGTCAATAAGGACCGCTGCTTTACTCAGATGTCACACAGAGAATCATATCTCCATACTCCCCCTCCCCCCCCCCAGTCACTCGACCAGTCTATAGTCAATTATGACGGCTGCTCATGTTGCCAAGTCAATCTAAGATTGATAATTCTTATTTTTCAGATGTATAAATCTAATACATTCGATAGAGGTATGCTCGTTCTTCGTTATTTGGATCATAATAATGATTCTTAGGGTGGGGAGAGGGGAGTGTGATAGCGGACAATTTATTCTCACAAAGAGGTTCATATACAAAAAAAAAGGATTCATAGAAGAATTCTAACAAAATTGTAAAGCAAAAAATTGAAAGTGCAAGTTACAATCTTACGAGCTGCGAAAGAGCCACATCCATACCCACATCACTGAAAAGCATGAGGGGCTTAAAACCCCATGAATTTGGTATATAAATCCTGATAGCTCCAAGATTTATACCGTTTTATGAACATTTTATAAAAAAATATAGATAGATAGTATAAAGCATTTAGGTTAACAGTGATTATCATGCAAACAATTTTGATATAATCTGGTGAGATTCAACCTGAAAGGATCAATAAAAATTGTTACAGACTGTGTGGTCTTTCACTTTTAAATTGAAATCAGAAGTCACTGTGCCATATTTGAAAGATGAAACAATGAACTGAATTTAAAATTTCAAATAATGTTAGCATAGCAAATCACTTTCTGATGAGGGAAGTAAAAACACATTAAGTGGCATAGAAACTCTGACTTCGTTCAATGTAGTTTATATCTGGGTAATCATCGACAGATATGGTGTTGTATCAGTAGCCTAACACCAGGCAAATTCACTAATCCACGAAGGTCTGCAATTAGGACAAAGAATTTTCTATGAACTTATGCATTATGACATCTGCCAATTGAAGAGAATTTTTAAACAAACTACACATAAAATGAAATGAGACAAAACTGATACAGTTAAATCAAGTTGATCTTTTCATTACAAATTTGTCGTTTTCTCTTTGAAAGGGGCAGTGAGAATTTCACATGCATTTAAAACATATAAAAACTTCACTTTACTTTTAAATACATTTAACCAGATATGAATGGTTGATTAAAGCTTTTAATGCCATTATATGTTTAAACACATATTCCAACAGGAAAATAATTAATCACTAACTAAGCTATATATATATATATATATATATATATATATATATATATATATATATATATGTTTATTTATAGATAGATAGATATATCCTCACATTGATTTTTGGTATATTATACTTCATAGATTTTATTTTTTTTATGATTTTGTTACAAATCATTTAAGTGATATTTTACTTCATATGTTTTACAAAAAATTTTTTATGGCACGTACAGATTAGGATATAAACCGAAATGTATTGAATTTCTTGGGGGGAAAATGACAATCAAGAGAAAATTAATATGATAAGCCCTTGAAACTTTATGATCGACATGTAGCTCAAAGGATTATGTCCAAAATGCATGATCTTGAGGCAAACAGTGCTTATCCTTTACACTTTGGAGGATAGTTGTTAGACTTTTGCCAGATACTCTAAGACTTTTTGCCTTTCGACTTAGATACAGATCTCTGCACTTCATTCTTTCAATTTCTGCCATCCTTCTCTATAAATCAATCAACCAGGTGCCCTGTTCTTAGGCCAGCATAACTTTCATCGCATTTTGAATACCTCGGCCTGTCTAGTGCATATGTCACTCGTCCTATATTTAGCCACTCTGTCAGTCCATCCAAAACTCTATTTTCGCTGTTTTCAATCATGAAATTCAAGATGTTACCTTCTGGTCTACTTAATTGTCTAAATAAGATGGAAACCAAAAGTACTACTGACCGTCTGTGTATAGTTCCCCACTGCAAATTCTTATGAAGCCTCCGTTTAATGAAAGAAAACTTTTTTTTTTAAATTAGATGTCAATGTTCTTCTCAGTCCCAGTTGTAAAAAGCTACCAAGGACCAATAAGTAGCCTTGAATTTGCATAACAATATTTTTCTATATAGTCACTGTTGTCAACTTATCTTTATAGTCTTCGAAAAACCATTTCTAATAATTAAATATATCTTTTATTTCGTCAAAATCTATTGAATCGGTATTTCTTCATTACATATTAAAAATCAGGGTAAGAAGTTCACTTTTATAAGTTTTAGAATAGACAGTAGACTGACAAATATCAGGCCGTCTTGATCTGAGATTGTAAAAGAAAATTCGAAAAAATTAAAATTAATCACAGAAGCTTCGGGAAATCAGAGTTAAATCGTGACAAAGACTTTCACGTGGATAGGAGAATAGACAAACAGTTCAATGCTAACCCAGTCCATTCTGTAAATAGAGTTCGGTTGTAAGTACCTCTTGCAATGTCCTCACATTTAGAAGTAAAAGGCGGCAATGGCTCTTAGATATTTTATCTGCCGTTATTTTCGTACAGTACTGTACTTCCAAAAGTACAGGACCATGCTCATTGACCTTACCATTAGGTCTAATCTCTAAATCTACATCTTATTAAATTTCTCTCTTACCATTTACACTTTCAAATTCCTTCTCAAATAATTTTCATTCTCTTTATAATAAAACTTAGCATTCCTTATATGTTCGTCTTCCATTAAAAGAAAGTTCATTCCTCACATGACACTATTGGAAAGCTTTCATCAACCTCTGGTACATGTACAAAAGTGACTCTGACCCTTTTTAAGTGCGTAACGATAGATTTGTCTTTAAGAGAATTAGTAGGGAAACGTATTTAAGTTCACATAAGTTCTATTTTGCTCCCCTCTTTGAAACAACGTGAAATCTTTTTTCCTAGAAAAGTTTTAAATGTTTTATCATCTTTTTCGCTATTTTTTTACCATTAAGAAAATTGGTTTGAGACATTCATGGCCAATGTTGTAGATACTATTTACTCGAGCCTGTCACGGCTAGAAAATAAAAAAAAACGTTCATCTTGTGTCACAAGATTTTATAATAGAATCGCATTTTGTCTCAACTCCCTGCCCTTGTGACGTTAAGAACAACTGTGTAGAGGCCAGCGAATCAAGAGGAAGAATAAAGAAAAAGATGACGGGGAAGGATTAATATAACCACGAAGAGAATTTACTGGCAGGGATGAAGTAGAGTTAGGCTCTAAAAACCTGTTTTATTGATTAAAGAAAAAAAAAACAAGTTTTTTAATTGAAATGAGGATTAGCAGGATCCAGGCTGGTGAAATATCTGTCTGCGTATTTCTTCAATCTGATCACACCCTTCTCTGTCCTGAATCCACACAAGCTAGCATCATAGGAACACATGGTGATCGCTTGGCAGCAGATTGTCACTGCCAGCAATACACGGAGTATAAGAATTGTCGACACTGAGGGCATCATAGCTGTTTCCCCACTCCACGGTTTAATCTGCAGAAAAAGGTTTTGGTAAGGAAAAACTAAATTTTGTTGAAATACTAATGATATTCATTTCTCCAAAAAAATGATTTTGAATGTACAAAGATTTTAAGAGCAATCCAAGCAAATGCAAACATTTCGCAAAAATTTTAGAAAGTTAAGAGGGGAAGAAAAATCAAAATGAGAGCTCATTACATAAGGTCCATCGAATAGAGATCCAACGGTATGGTGCACCGAAGTTCTAATGGTTAATTGGAAGATGAATAACTGCACACCGCAAAAAAAGAAATGGTGCAAAAATAGAGAAAGAGGGAGGGGGAGAGAGAGAAGGAGAGAGAGGGAAAGAGAAAGGGAGAAAGAGAGAAAGAGACAGAGGAAGAGACAGAGGGAGAGAGATAGAGTGAGAGGGATAGGGAAAAAGAGAGTAAGAGAGAGAGGGAGAGAGAAGAAGAGGGAGAGGAAGAAAGAGAGGAAGAGAGGGAGGAAGAGAGAGTTAGAGACACAGGAAGAGAGAGAAGAAGAGAGAGAGTGAGAGAGAGGAAGAGAAAGGGTTAGAGAGTGAGAGAGAGTGAGAGAGAGAGGAAGTGATAGAGGGTGAAAGGGTTAGAGAGTGAGAGAGAAAGTGAGAGAGAGAGGAAGTGATAGAGGGTGAAAGCTTCTGAGAGAGTGAGAGAGAGAGGATGAGAGAGAAAGAGTGTTGTGAGAGAGACTGTGACAGACACTGAGAGAAAGTAAGACAGAAGGAATGAAATGTGACTAGTAGTAGGCCAACCAACCAACCAACCCTCCAACCAAAAAAATGGAGCGATGGACCAACCGACAGACCGACCAACCAAGCAACCGGCCAACCGACCGACCAACAAGTCAAACAACCAACCAACCAGCCAAAAAGTCAAAGAAGCAGCCGACCGACCAACCAAGCAACCGGCCCTCCAAACAAAAAAGTGGAGCGATGGAACAACCGACAGACCGACCAACCAATTAACTGGCTAACCGACCGACCAACAGGTCAAACAACCAACCGACCGACCAACCAAGCAATCGGCCAACCGACCGACCAACAAGTCACATAACCAACCGACCGACAACCCAATCAACCAGCCAACCGACCTACCAACAAGTCACATAACCAACCGCACGACCTACTAAACAACCGGCCAACCAACCGACCCACAAGTCAAACAACCAACCGGCCAACCGACCGATTAACCAACAAACCGGCCAACCGACCGTCCAACAAGTCAAACAACCAACCGACCGACCAAGCAACCAACCGGCCAACCAACCGACCAACAAGTCAAACATCCAACCGGCCAACCATCGACCAACCAACAAACCGGCCAAACGACCAACCAACCAACAAACCTGCCAACAAACCGACCAACAAGTCAAACAACCAACTGGCCAACCGACCAACCAACAAGTCAAACAACTAACCGACCAACCCACCTACAAGTCACAATTAGGTATTGTGTCACAAAGATGTAATTAGTATTGCTTTCTACTTTTTCGTTATACTATTGAAAAAGCTAGATATTAAGAAAAGGATAGAAACCTGTATTCAAAAAAAGGCCTCGTGAAAAATTGGTGTGATATTTGTTCATGATATATATCAAATCTTAAAGTTAATCTAGTAAAATGGATCAATTGACATATGATTGATGCCTTTCTCTAAGCTATAACTCTGAGTAAGACATAATTTTTTATTATATCACTTTCTCCAATTTGCATTAAATTCCATGGCTTAAGTCAAACATTTTTAAACAATTTTTTTTTTACATTTTACAGATGTTAGTAATAGAAGTAAGGGTAAAATTGGTAGTAGTAGTAGTAGTAGTAGTAGTAGTAGTAGTAGTAGTAGTAGTAGTAGTAGTAGTAGTAGTAGTAGTAGTAGTAGTAGTAGTAGTGGTAGTAGTAGTAGTTGTAGTAGTAGTAATAGTAGTAGCAGTAGTAATAGTACTAGAATTAGTAGCTGTAGTAGTAAAGGAATAAAACATTAAATGCT
Source organism: Elysia crispata (assembly GCA_033675545.1). Lineage (NCBI taxonomy): Eukaryota > Metazoa > Mollusca > Gastropoda > Plakobranchidae > Elysia > Elysia crispata. The sequence goes on along the minus strand of JAWDGP010006802.1, from coordinate 8,122 downwards.
TAACTGAGTAGAACCAAATTGTGTAAATGCCTGAAGTAATAAGAGAAAATTCCAAATAGCTAGTTCCTTGAAGTTCTAGAAAAAGAGAGAGAAAGAGAGAGCGAGAGCGAGAGAGAGAAATAGAGAGAGGGAGAGAAAGAGAGAGAAAGAGAGAGAGAGAGAGAGAGAGAGAGAGAGAGAGAGAGAGTTTTTCGTCCTTAAGAATATACACTGGTGTAAATTTTTTGGAAGGAAAGGAAACGTAAAATGTGTATTAGTTCTTTATGGGTTGAATATTGGACGGAAAGCACAAGGTTGTATTATTACTGACGAAGCTTAAAAAGTAATACGTTAATATGTTAAATTGATATTTTTTTGTATCGTAATTATGAGGTTGTGTGCCTATTTCTTTTAAGACCTTGTTTTATAACATTCATAGACACACGGACGACCTTTTGGATCTTTTATAGCTATCCTTTAAGTGTGTGTGTGTGTGTTTTTTCTTAATATTCGAATGTAATAACTTTTTTTTTAGCCTTACATTTAGTATCTATTTTCTTGGCCGTGGACTTAGGTCTTGTCGTGAAATAGTGAAAGAGCACAGAAATTTCACTTCGGGGATATAAACATTATAAAAAATAGACAGAGAGAATAGGAGGCAGGCGGAAAATACAGAAACAAACAGTACCATAATTTATTAGTTTTATATTTTCAAACAGATTGAAATGAGAGAGAGAGGGAGAGGGAGAGAAAGAGAGAGAGAGAAAGACAGAGCGAGAGAGAGAGAAAGGGGCGGGGGAAGGAGCGGGGACGGGGAGAAAGAGAGGCAAAGATTAAATAGGTTTAGAGAAAGACAGAAGAGAAAGAAAATTAGAAAAACAATTATGGACGGTGAAAAAAAAAAAATAAAAAAGGGAGAGAAGAAGAAAAGATAGGATTCATAAAATTTTAAAAAAGTATAGCAAAGAGTAAAGACAGGTGAAAAAATAGGCATAGCAGAGGTAATAGAGGTAAGCAACGCTAGACTGTGTGTTTTACAATTCTAAAAACGCAGTTTATTTCATTCAACGACTAATATTGTCTACTATAACCAGTCAACAAAAGCTCATGTCTATAATCAGCGTTACAACCAGCTTCAGATAATATTGTTTTTTTCTTGTATGAAAGAGAGTAGGAAAATAGTATTATTTTTTTATATTTGTAGGAAGAAAAGAACACCTATATCGTAAGTGTCTATAATAATTGAACGATGACTTAATGTATATTTACAGACAAGCAGCTTACGGGGTGATTTTTTTAAAGCAACCTGACGTGTGAAGTTTAACTTACGACAACTCAACACTGGGATGGAAATGCTCTTTGAAAAAGGTGGAACAGCTTGTGCAAATTTTTTTTGTGGCAGACATAAATATTTAATTATGTCCCATTGTCTCTCTTTCTCAACATATCTCACTGTCTTATCTCCTCCTCCGTTTTTATCCTCTAGACAAATAATTATCGAAAATCCAAATAAAAAACTGTGCGATGATGCCTCTTTATTTTATTCTTGCGAATTATAGGTGGCTGGTGGTATCTATATCTTAATGTGCATATTTTCCTAGGGGGGGGGAAATGAATACGTTACATAACAAAATCAATGTAAATGAAACTGCAAAATGAAAGGGAGACAATGAAGATAAATAAAGATAGATGAAACAGGTGATTGTATCCCCTCTCATAAACTATGGTCATGTTGGTTTTACAGAGAGGAGAGCAAGCAGAAAATAATTTTAATATTCCTTTTTATCCAATATCGGCTGAGCTCCGTTTTTCTTTCCTGAAGTTAAAACTTTTTTGAGACTTTTCCTAAATCTTCAACGACCCCTTAATTTTGTAGCCTCACCCTTCCCAATTTGCAATTTAGTGTTTTGTTCTCGTTTTAAATCAAGTCAGTGTAGGGCTTAAATTCATAACACTTCTGCCAATCATTTCTTGATTATTGTGTCGATCTCTACACAGGGAAATTTTAAAAGGAAACACACTCATATCTAAAAAAAATAACACATTTTATGAGAAACTGCTTACATGCGTTGGAACTACATTTCATGCCAATTTCGTCTACTTTTTAAATATACAGTGGGGTATTCCAATTTTGATGCTTATCAATTTCATTAAGTCCATATTTTATTAGGTTTGAATCTCTCAAGTGCTGTAGATCGAACTTCTATCAAGAAGAAGAAGAAGATGAAGAAGAAGAAGAAGAAGAAGAAGAAGAAGAAGAAGAAGAAGAAGAAGAAGAAGAAGAAGAAGAAGAGAAGAAGAAGAAGAAGAAAAAGAAGAAGAAGAAGAAGAAGAAGAAGAAGAAGAAGAAGAAGAAGAGGAAGAAGAAGAAGAAGAAGAAGAAGAAGAAGAAGAAGAAGAAGAAGAAGAAGAAGAAGAAGAAAGAAGAAGAAGAAGAAGAAGAAGAAGAAGAAGAAGAAGAAGAAGAAGAAGAAGAAGAAGAAGAAGAAGAAGAAGAAGAAGAAGAAGAAGAAGAAGAAGAAGAAGAAGAAGAAGAAGAAGAAGAAGAAGAAGAAGAAGAAGAAGAAGAAGAAGAAGAAGAAGAAGAAGAAGAAGAAGAAGAAGAAGAAGAAGAAGAAGAAGAAGAAGAAGAAGAAGAAGAAGAAGAAGAAGAAGAAGAAGAAGAAGAAGAAGAAGAAGAAGAAGAAGAAGAAGAAGAAGAAGAAGAAGAAGAAGAAGAAGAAGAAGAAGAAGAAGAAGAAGAAGAAGAAGAAGAAGAAGAAGAAGAAGAAGAAGAAGAAGAAGAAGAAGAAGAAGAAGAAGAAGAAGAAGAAGAAGAAGAAGAAGAAGAAGAAGAAGAAGAAGAAGAAGAAGAAGAAGAAGAAGAAGAAGAAGAAGAAGAAGAAGAAGAAGAAGATGAAGAAGAAGAAGAAGAAGAAGAAGAAGAAGAAGAAGAAGAAGAAGAAGAAGAAGAAGAAGAAGAAGAGAAGAAAAAGAAGAAGAAGATGATGATGATGAAAAGGAAGGAAGAATTGAAAGAAGTTTTGAATATAAAGAGAAAGCAACGTATTAGGATTGCGGCTCACTGAGCTGATATAAACCGCATCAATTGAGAAGACTCTGTTGATATTTTTCTTTAGTCATGTTGAAATCTCAACAATAAATATAAAAACTATATTTTGAACTCATTAATTATTTACTTTGCCCACTGAATTCTGGTGTTTTTCCTATTTTAATTGTATGTATGTTAAACTTTGATTGTTGTGTTTAAAACAAAATGTTTTTATACTAACCAAATCTGGAGTTTCATGCATTATTCCTTAAAATAATCCTGTGCCTTATAATAAATGTATGCTTTTCCTGTTAAAAAAGGTAATTATACCTGTGGTGTTTGTCTTTTATTTTATGGTAATTTTTTCACACAAACTGTTCATACTTATCGTCACTTATTCAACACTTCTTTGATTAGTTTTATGTCGCCTAAGTTTTCTTTAAAATCTTACATTGAGGTGCGGCACTCGGTGAAGCAAGGAATGAGCTACTTAGATAGGATCTGGCACCATCAGGAAATAAATCAAACCAGATATTGAACCCAATACCCAATACCTCTATATTGCTAGTTCGTTGCCTTACGTACTGCACTATTTGTAGCTATTCGGTAGTCAAGGTTAAACAGTAATGTGTACTTTACATGTACACCTTTGATTTTAATATGTTTCTTTTGCTGTAAAAGATTCTGCCAGTTACGGACAGTGATATTAAAAGAGTGTTCACAACATGGATCAAGAGATTAAGTTTGTTTTTAGTTTTTTTAAATAATTGTGCAACTGCTTGCTATCTTTAGTATCAAATCATTATTTTAAAGATAATGACCAGCTTATGTTATTGTCTTGATGCTTTATGCTGACAATTTGTCTCTGCCACTGTGTAAAGCACACACGGAGAAGTTTTGTTTTTATTTGGCTTTTTCAAGAAATAAAATGTGTACCGGTTAATTCGCCTACTTCTAAGTTATTTAAAGTCTACGTTTGCTGTTCAAGATACTATAACTATTGAATTAAGCACATTATATGTTAGAGCCGTTGTGTCGGCAGCTAGTGTCTCTTCAAGCAATTTAGTTTCATGTAATAAAAATCATATCAGACATACACATAATGAGAAGCAACACAACGCAGTCAGGTTTGAAATGAATATAATGCAAATGCTTTTAATATGATCAGGCGTTTCTCAGGGGTGATAGTTGAAACAAGAACACACTAGATCATAGGTTAACAAAAATAACGTTTTGTGTTTTTATAGATTAAGAACAACATGATTGTGAAAGAAACACTTGAAAATAGGAGAAAAAAATAACCATTATATCACATAGTCATTTATATAACTAGGTGTACATGTTTTCTTGCACTTGGGAGAATGTAGTCATTTAAACCTTATCTTTCAGAGAGATGTTACATCAGCTCCCGATTGCATAAGGCATAATATGTTAATCCAATGGTATAATCATATACACATAGGGCTACAATTTGAACAAAGAAGTTTATGTGAACGTATAATTAAAACATTCCATTTTTGTATCGAAATGATATACATGGACGTCTAGACTACTTGTGAAAAGTAAATCATCAATAGGGTACATGAAAGCTGTCTATTCGTACTGAACCATGCCTTGATAATCAATCATCGCTCAATATTTTACTATCCTCATTGTTTAAGCTTTTGGTGAAGATCAGAAAAATATATGTCTGTCCTTCCACATTACAAACTTGACACTTATTATTTGAAAAAAAAAGTTCTGTGCCACTCAACTTTTTAGGTAAAACTTTAAAAGATGATAATTAATTACAAAATTATCATTTCAAAAACAAAAACAAATAGCTACGTTTATAAATACTGTCTGTAACTCTACTGCATGTACATTTGGTATGATATATTTTTTGTGCATTTTCACAATTATTTTTAGTCTTTGTTTTATCGAATGTGTTTGACATAAAATTTTTGTGACTGGTACAGATAAGGAAATATAATGGGAAATTATAGAACTCTTTGCGGACAAAAAAAAACAAGGATGATCAAGAGGGTATTGACATATAGCTACGAGAAAAGTAAAATTATTAGGCCATAAAACTTTTTGATTTACATGTAGCACAAAAGATAGTCAGATGGATGTCATCTCAAGACACGATCAAAGTTGAAGCAAGCAGAGCTAATTCTGTCCACTTTGATTGTGTATTTGATTCACTTTTTTTCCAGCAACTATTTGCAAAGATTGTTGCCCTTCGACTTTGATGCAGATCCCCTTTTCTCCCCTTTATAGAAAAAAAATGCCTATTACGTGACATGGATATTTATATATTAACTAGGTGTAAACGTTGCACTTTGAGTAATTTAGTCATTAATAGCTTATCTTTCAGGGAGATGTCACATCAGCCTTCAATTAGATAAGGTATAACTGTTAATTCAATGGTATAATCTTATATGCCAAAGGCTACAATTTGAACAAAGAAGTTTATGTGAACGCATAATTAAAACATTCCATACAAGTTGGAAAATAATACATAAAATAACATGTCGCAAAAAAGCATTTAAATCAAGTTGTTCTTTTTGTTACAAATATTTTAAAGTTTATGTTTGACAATGGCAATGAAAAATATCATATGTATTTAAAACAGTTCGGAATAGGTAATCGAAGAGGTTCATTTATTTACATAAAAAGATGATTTTTATTATCAAGCTAGATTTGAGACATTCTCACATCGTTTTAAAATCACATGACAGGTTTATATGGAATTCATGCGTTCCGATATAATATATAAGTTTTGATGTATAAAGATGAAAATTACTCAAGTAATTTCTTTTTATTAAAATATAGTAAATTTAATAGAAAGCAAAACAAAAAAATGGACTGTTTGTTTCCTTTTTTCAAAACAGTTAATCATCAATAGGGTACATGAAAGCTGTCTATTCATACTGCACCATGCCTTTATATTCGAGGAATGGATCATGGCTCAATATTTTACTTTATTCATTTTTTAAGCGTTTGATGAAGATCAGAAAGAAATTGTCTAGCCTTCCACTTTACAAACTGTATATTGACTTTTATTTAAAAACAAAGGTCTGCGTTACACATTTTTTAGGTAAAACTTTAAAAGATGATAATTATTCACAAAATTATAATTTCACAAACAAAAAAATGGCTATGTTCATAGATACTGTCAGTATATCTACTGCATGTACATTTGGTATGTTAGTTTTATTGTAAAATTTGACAATTTTGTTGTCGTTGTTTTATCTAATGTGTTTGACATGAAATTGTTATGACTAGTACAGACAAGGGTATATAATGGAAAATATAGAATTTTTTGCGCACAAAAAAAAATGCCAGAAAACTTTTTGACTTACATGTACCACAGAAGATAGTCAGAAGGATGCCCTCTCAAGACACGATCAAACTTGAAGTAAGCAGAGCTAATTCTGTCCACTTTGATGTGTATTTGATTTATTTTTCTTTCCAGCAACTTTAAAAAAGGAATTGTTGCCCTTCGACTTTGATGCAGATTCCGTTTTCTCCCATTTTTTATTTCCACACTATCACTGCCAATCTCCCCATCAATCAATAAATCAGGTGCCCTGCTACTTAGCTTACGCAATCATGACCTTTCACGCATTTAGATCGCTCGTCCATTCTTGTGCATCTGTCAGTCGTCCTAAATTTAGCCAATATAATGGTCCGCCTAACACATTTTTTTTTGCATTTTTAATCATTATTAAAGAAAGTTAAAAAAAATAACACCCTAATAAACTTAATTGTTTCTATTAGATAGAAATAACTAAAAGTAAAACTTACCACATATATGTAATAATTCTTATCAAACTTCTGTTTTCGGGAAAGGAAACACTTTTTTCAGTCAGCAAGAGCACTAGATGCCCTTGTTCAAGTCAGCTGCGTGGGTAGAAATAATATCATGGACATTAACTGCTCTTGAAATTGCAGGAGATCATTTTCTGTCAATTTTGTCAACGTATCCCTTGTAGGCTTAGAAAAACCCTTGTAATAATCTTATCTCCTTTAAAATTTAATTTCTTTTGAATTCGACTTTCTTATTTACTTACTAAATATCAGGGTTCGATGTTCACTTTTGTAAACACTAGACTGAAAAATATCAGGCTGTCTTCGTCTAAGATTCTACAGGAAAGTTTAAAAAAAGACAACGCAACATAAAACTACAATCCACTAAACTACCTCTAATAAATCATTGTTAAATCATGACCAACAATTTTTATATTCATATGACATTATCCAAACAGCCAATAGTAGTAAACTGGTCCATGATGTAAACAGAAGTTCCGTTGTAAGTGTACTCTAACAATGTTCTCTCATTCGGAAGTAATAGGTAGGGAATGGAGATTTTTCCCTGGAGTTCTTTTCATACAGAGTTTTAATGTCCAAATATTCATTCCCATGCTCACTGTGAGTGTACAATTAGGTTTACTTCTCTGAAATCTACATTTTTTAATTAATTTCATCTCTAAAATTCGCACTGTGAAATTCCATCTCCAAAATAATTTACATTCTCTTTTACTAAAAATCTGGTCTGAAGATTCTGAAGATTCTACGGTAGTTGGTTTTTCATGAAAAATTTTATACAATACATCCACAATACAGGATATGTTTTGTCTGCGATTAGGATATGTGCATATCATCTCACTACCACCCACTACTGTAAAACACTCGACTTGTTTCAGGAAAAAGTAGTAGAGATATGTGGATATAAGTCCACTATGATTTAATGTCCCCCCTCCCCCCCCTTTTGAAGAACTGTAAGTTCACAAATGTCTTAACAACTTTTTGCTTTTTTCTTAATTTGTTGGTTTTATGAAAATGGCCATGAGGATTAGATGGCTAGTGTTGCAGAGACATTATTCACTTCAGACTATGCAGGAAGAAAGTAGAATGTCTGTGAGCAACTGCCATGGATATTCCCTTTAATCTCTAAAAGTAAATTCTTATGAAAAGCAATTTTTTCACCTTGAGGTATTTATCTTGTCTTCCTCTGTTTAAAAGAACATGTCCAAATCAAACCAGCTGTAAAATGCTATTACAATTTCAATGATGTTAATATCGATAAGTACTGAGGCTCTCTTTCAAATATCGATAATGCTATTC
>JAWDGP010006801.1:0-32500 GCA_033675545.1 Elysia crispata | reverse complement strand
CCTCAAGAATAAAAAAAAATATCAATTTAGTAATCATACCTTCTATATAAAAATATATATATATATATATATATATATATATATATATATGTATATATATAAAACTCTAATTAAGCAACTTTAAGGATATTTTAATCCTATTTAAGCCGGGTGAAGCATTTTGTAAGACTAAATTATGAGAAAAAATTATTGCTTAACCTTCGTAACAGTCACCTAGATCAATACGAGAGCCTGTCTGAAAATATCAGTTTACATGTATATTTATCTCACATTCAGTCAAAATGCATCAAATATAGTAAATAACACATTTTTTAAGACGTTGAGATTTAAAACAATTTCTTTCTCTGAACTTCAAGAGGGCGATATTTTCATGATTTTGTGAAAAGTCTAGATTTTTAGCTCTTTGGAACACAAGCCTGGTAACAGTGACACATTTAAAGGTATTGTTTTGATCAATTTATTTATCTGAACTCGAAATCCAAATTTTAATGAAATTCTCAGAATTCCCTGTAGAGAAAAAAACAAAAAGCAATTTTTTTTTATTTTCACATGCAGTTTTTCCAAGATTATAATTGCCCAACACCTGTATCAGAAAGGTGAAGTCTGATTTTTTTCCTGTATTAAAGTTACCAAATGTTTCTTTTTTACGCCATTCATTTTTCTCCTCTCAAAATAATCAATTAAAAAGTTGTTGAATGAAATTCCACTTTTCTTTGTGTAGCTTTGAAATGTTAAGGATTTTTATCTTTCACACGAGGTTAATTGTAATCTTTAAGAAATGGTCTTTTTAGTTTCATTTGTGCTGCAGGACAAAAAAAAACAGAAAAGTGCTTTTTATTTTTCATTTCCAATACCAAGCAATGAGTAAGTTTAAAGTTTACATTTTTTTTACTTGAAATTCACGATTCTTTGGCCTAATTTTTAGAAACAGAAATATGCACAAGATCAGATTTTTTCCTAGAGCAAGCAGCATCACTCATAGATCCAAGACAAAGAATCATATACCCGATATTTGTTTCAATTTAAGTTTTAAATAAATTTTGCTATTTGAAATACCTTCTTTGTAATTTTATAATATCCTTATTTCAAATAAATCGGGTTGAATTAGTTTCACCTCAGTGGATTACACTGTATGTGCAGACATTTTTAAATATTTTACAAACCCACACACAGAAAACTATCAATTATTTACAACACAGAGAATCCAATATACATTGGATGTACATGAAGTTTTATTTGTCAAAAAATATTCACGGAATAAACACATACCTTTAAAGAGAAGATTGACAAGGCGTGTCTAAAAAACTTTTTCTTATAAACTGTACAATAAAAGACGCCACTATATTTATAGACAGGTGGCATTCTTAAGTTCAGAATTTTATAGTTTTGAAATGTAAGAAATTTCTCAAACATTTCATAACGAATTCTTACATGTTGTGTTTCATTTAGGTGGGGCATGAAGGTTAAAAAGTTTGATGATAGCATTCAAAATAAAAAAGATCCCAAAAATCTTCACCCCTGTACATTCTGTCATATTATTCTTGATCTCCATCAACAAGTTCTGTCTCAAGATGATTGATCATTATAATTTATGATTTCTTTGGTCGTCTTTTTTAGCGCGCTTAGCTCAGGGGCAAAACATTTCGTGTGAGTAAACTTCATAGCTCTTAGTTTACAACCAAATTTTACACGGCTTTGATAATTCATTATATTGCAAATCTGTCAGTTGTTGTTTTGGTTTGCGTTTTTTTTTTCAGCCTTTTATCTGAGAAGATGAAAAAAAAAAGTGTGAAATAAAAAGCTTGTAATTTCATTGCATCTATGACAATCTTTACCTCTCTTCTTCCGGAATTAGGTGAACCAAGGACTCGTTCAGCTTTGGAATTTCTCACCCCAGGGCTCAGTAGCAAGTTTTGATCTAGAAGGAGATTCATGCGGACAAGTTCCCCTTTACTGAGTCGAAATATGTTGAAAACAGAAGAATCGATTCCTTATAGCGCAGCCTTAGTTTCTGTTTACACATTCGCAAATGATTAAAATGTATCCACTGTTTCATTCTAATTTCTCTGCCAGTCAATAGTTTTCTCAGTGACATGCATATGCAACGGATTACTACTTACGCTACTTTAAGTACCGGTAACAATACGTATAAAACATGACGTTATACCGTTAAACTGTAAAAATATAATGGCAAAAGGATTTTAAATACCTTTATAAATTTTTATCATGTTTAATAAATAATTTCTAGGTCGTATATAAGTGATGCAATAGAATTCTATTAATGTAATTAAGGTTTTGACAAAAATGTCTTTACTAATCAATGTTTTACCACGAAGCATAAAAAAAAGTTTTTCAGAAATATCCTCATATATATGGCAATTGAGACAGAGTTTGGTGTTTATAGCCTTTATTATTAGTTTTGTTGTAAAACTGCTTTTCACTATACAAGCCCTACGCCATAACTTATGAGACTATGTTAACCATACGGATCGGTATTTTTGAGATTTTATTGAATTTTTCATTTTGCTTGGGATATTTGAAGCATGATTTCAGTCTGTGAATGTTGTTTTTCCCATGAATTTGCTGTTTTATCATCATCAATACACTTACAAATTCCACTGCTCGTGAAAGTCCTACATAACTGTATTTACCCCAACTACTACTATTACTACTACTACTACTACTACTACTACTACTACTACTACTACTACTACTACTACTACTACTACTACTACTACTACTACTACTACTACTACTACTACTACTACTACTACTACTACTACTACTACTACTACTACTACCACTACTGCCACTACTGCCACTACTGCCACTACTGCCACTACTGCCACTACTGCCACTACTGCCACTACTGCCACTACTGCCACTACTGCCACTACTGCCACTACTGCCACTACTGCCACTACTGCCACTACTGCCACTACTACCACTACTACTACTACTACTACTACCACTACTACCACTACTACTACTACTACTACTACTACCACTACTACCACTACTACCACTACTACCACTACTACCACTACTACCACTACTGCCACTACTACCACTACTGCCACTACTGCCACTACTGCTACTTCTGCCACTACTACTACTACTACTACTACTACTACTACTGCTGCTACTGCTTCTACTGCTGCTACTGCTGCTACTACTGCTACTGCTACTGCTGCTGCTACTGCTACTGCTACTACTACTGCTACTACTACTGCTACTGCTACTGCTGCTGCTGCTGCTGCTGCTGCTGCTGCTGCTGCTGCTGCTGCTACTACTACTACTACTACTACTACTACATCTACTACTACTGCTACTGCTGCTGCTGCTGCTGCTGCACTGCTGCTGCTACTACTGCTGCTGCTGCTGCTACTACTACTGCACTACTGCTACTACTACTGCTACTGCTACTACTGCTGCTGCTGCTACTGCTGCTGCTGCTGCTGCTGCTGCTAACGCTGCTGCTGCTGCTGCTGCTGCTGCTGCTGCTGCTGCTGCTGCTGCTGCTGCTACTACTGCTGCTGCTGCTACTACTACTACTACTGCTGCTGCTGCTGCTGCTGCTGCTGCTGCTGCTGCTGCTACTGCTACTGCTACTGCTGCTACTGCACTGCTGCTACGCTGCTGCTGCTGCTGCTGCTACTGCTGCTGCTGCTGCTGCTGCTGCTGCTGCTGCTGCTGCTGCTGCTGCTGCTGCTACTGCTGCTGCTGCTGCACTGCTGCTGCTGCACTGCACTGCTGCTGCTACTGCTGCTGCTGCTACTGCTGCTACTGCTGCTGCTGCTGCTGCTGCTACTGCTGCTCCTGCTACTGCTGCTGCTACTGCTGCTGCTACTACTACTACTACTACTACTACTACTACTACTTCAGCAGCTACTGCTACTAATACTACTACTAATAGTAATGATACTACTACTACTACTACTACTACTACTACTACTACTACTAATAATAATAATAATACTAATAATAATAATAATAATAATAATAATAATAATAATAATAATAATAATAATAATAATAATAATAATAATAATAATAATAATAATAATAATAATAATAATAATAATAATAATAATAATAATAATAATAATAATAATAATAATAATAATAATAATAATAATAATAATAATAATAATAATAATAATAATAATAATAATAATAATAATAATAATAATAATAATAATAATAATAATAATAATAGTAATAATTATAATGAGGATGACGATGATAATGTTAATAGTGTTATAAATTGTCATACATGTACTACAATAGAGTATAAACGAAGCAATGATTTGGAAGCCCTGGAAGTTTTGTTCTGAGCTTGAAGGCCTGAAAAAAGACTAAATATTTTTGTAGCTCAAGAGATGTTAGTCTACTGAGTATATATTTTAAGATTTAACAATAATGCAGATTGTTGCCAGCCTATACATAGGTAATTGCATCTATTATATGGTTTGCACAACTTTGCAATTTTAAGAACATAAAACACAGGGCGTGATACACACACTACATTCAACAGTTACAGGGAAAGAAATGTTTCCAGAGGTCCAGAATGTACGGGTTAACAGAAATCCATAAAACGGAAATAAAATTATAATAGACCTCACAAAAAATATTGCGAAAATTTTAATTTTAGGTTATTATTAAATCCTTCTTATCAAAACCGGGATTTAAAAAAATATTATTTTCATCGAATTAGATTTTTTTCGAGTTGAACTTTTTTACCGTTCAGGGATCGTAATAAATTTTTGTTTTGTCGAATTTTATCCAGATTCTTTTTAAGCCAAAACACACAAAAATTAAAAATAGAGTGTCCATATTGTTTAAACCTTTTACGTTTAATCTTGCATCTTAAAGGATTTAAAAATATATGTCTTTAAAAAATGAGTGTGAAATGAACGAAAGAAGTTTCGCGGTTATGATTCACTGTTCTTTATTGCCTTTAACTGAATTTAGCAATTAAAACAGTAAGGAAAGTAATGACGGGTCTGCCTAAAACATAGACACCGCTTCAAACTTTACTTTGCAAACTGCCTTAAAGGTGAAAAAAATAGAAACGAAATTCACGAACCAAAGCTTAACACGAAGGGCTTTAGAGGTCACCGAGAAAATAAAAGTTGAGATGCTGGTGCTTTAAACATAATTATGGCTGGATTAATATAGTGAAATTTCATAAAATGTTTAAAGATAAATAAATTTTACTTAAAGGCAGAGCTTGATTGACTCTTATGACCTAGGTCAATAGAGGATTGTGAGTCATTGAAAGAATTATGAAAATAAAACAAAAAGTCATAAAAACTGATTCGGCGGTAAGGTTGGTTTGACCTCGTTATTCACCTGTCATTATTTTTATATTTATATTTTAATAAAAAGCGTTAAGTCAAGATGCATTCCATCTACATAATTTTAATCTCATTGGAATATGTGTTAGGGAATCAGGAGACGTTTAGAAAGATCACTGAGATTTTCAGATCCCCTTGTATGAAATGTAGTGACGTTTTTCAAGGTGACCTTTTTTATAAAATTATAGAATACATTGACCGCAGAGCTTGGTTTTAGGAGAAAGAGACAACAGCGAAACAAAAAATGATGCAGATAATCACAATGTATGCATGGTCTCCCAGAATATGGAAGTGATGACACTGTCTTCATTTTGCCGAACTACCATGGGATGCTGTTATTTTTACTCTTCGTAAAATTTACCTTACATTCTCAATACATGTTGTTGTTGTTGTTGTCCTTATCATCCCGGCTGTTGACGGTCATTCTGAGATCGACTTGACTCGCTTCTCCAATACACACCACCCTTGGCTAGCTTGCTGTTCGTGTAGAATCTTTCATGTCGTCGTACCACTGACGTCTGGGTCTGTCCCTTCCTCTTGTACCATCCATTCTACGTGTGAGGACTGTTTTCTGCAGGCTGGCATGTCTTACAATGTGGTAAAAATATGACAACGTGTGTTCTTATTTGAGATAGCAGTCTTCCCAAAACTTCCTCGTTTGTCACTCCATCTTTGTAGCTAACTCTTGCCAAGCGCTTGAATATCGACATGTATATACATCAGATATTCTGGATCTCCTCGTGAAAAAGATTTTATTTGAACACGTTGAATTTTTCGATAGTGATTCTTGCAAATATTTCGATATATTTTGGAATGTTTTCCACTGAAAAGGAACAGATTTTGATGTCTCTGGTTGTAGTGGATCGAGAATTGCGAATGCGGTACTGCTACTGCTAGTTTAAAACTTTCTGTCATCAAGAATGCACAGTTCAGGAATTCACGTCACCTAGGATCGGTTGTTAGTATACCCTGGTAGTATTTCTGATCCTATTGTCACTAGTTGGCTAGCAAAGAGAACAGTGTAAAACAAATATCTGCAATTTTCCAGTCCGTTCTTTTTAAAGATACATGATTATACATGTACCTCTAAAAGCTCATTTTAGAATGATGCAAATGATTTTAGCAATCAAAAGTATCTAGAGGTGCGGTTTTTTTTTGGTTTGTTTTGTTTTTTGTTTTTTTTTGGTTTTTTTGTTTTTTTGGGGTTTTTTTGTTTTTTTTTTTTGGTGTGTTTTTTTGTTTGTTTTTTTTGCGAGAATTAACATTTTGAAATAAAGGTTTGTTTCAAACGCTTTGAACTGCCTTTTCCAGATCACTAGCTATCACTAGGATTAAAAACATGCACTCAGACTATTATGACAAAGCATATCGGGCATAGGACGTTCACTAGTCAGCTTTCTTTGATTGCCCATAAGCAAGACACCCGGTGATTTACTTTTATTGGACGCAGTGTTTGTAACAAAATTATAAAAATCATTCTTCGATTAAATAGTCTCATTTCATTATTATCGAACGGATCCTTACTGAGAATTTTCTGTCAGGTGAAACGAAAACTTTATGGATCCATACATGAGAGATCCAAGGGTCCGATTTAATCACTAAAATTGTTGAAATTTTTGTTTTAATCACTTAATAAACGCATTTGTTTCTTCAGACTTGAGTTGTTTCTGAGGAAAAATACTTTGGAATATCACAACTGACATAACAGATATAATACAATAATATGGGATTTTTAGTGATAATGCGCTAATTTAAGGTGTTATTGGGTGACAGAAACGCTGTAAATGCTTGAATTGTCGTATTCAATTCCTTGACTTACACTACAGCTGCCCTGGCACATTCTTTCGGACTACTTAAAGGAGCATAGATTATAAGATTTTAAAATCATAATCGCGTCAAAACCTCCATTCTGGTTAATTCCTGTTTATTATGTTGTCCACACACACACGCACAATCACACCTCTTCTCTCTTTTCTTCTTGATTTAAATATATATTTTTTATTTTTCCACATTTTTAATGTACCTGAGAATATACTAAACTAAAAATCCCTGTCTTTATTTTCTCTACATTCAACGAGATTTTAACGACCAGAATTGACACCTGTAATCACTAAGTCTTAAGCAAACGTTAGATGGGTGAATCAATGCGACCTAGCAAGATTTTACTGTTCTCCAACGTTGAACATGTTTTGTATTTTAGATTTATTTACTATTTGACATGAAAGGTTAAAAAGAACTTAGCTTTTCAATCATTACATTCTGTTTTATGGGTTTAGACGAATATGATGTAAAACATAATACAAGCTGTCGTCCAGCACCCAACTATCGAACGCCACGTAATGCCAAAGTGTCGCATGCCACGCAATGCTGCAGTGGAATGCCACGTAATGGAAAGTCTGGCATGGACAGTATAAAGAAGAACTGTTTTGGTGACTCTAGCGTTGGACAAAGAACATCGCACGAAGTGATCGAGCCACTTGAGATCGGAGATCAGCCTGGTAAGTTCTTTGTTTGTAGATCTCACATTTCACGACATCTTTCATTGCTTATTACAACCTCACACGGATTAATAAAAAAAAATGTTGTTAAACTGAGAGGAAAATACAACATGACGTCACGAGTCTTCTCAACTGGTTATTAATGCGTTTTAGAAAATAACGCACTTAATGATAAGATTGGAATTCATTTCAACTTTGTGATTAAACTTTTGTTATAAAAGTGGGATCTGTAAACCTGATAGCTGTTGAGATTAAAACCATAGCAGATGAAAATTATGTTTTCATAAGTTATCCATGTTTTCAAAGACTAATTAAATAAAAACTTAAATAAACCGTATATTGTTTCGTTATGGAATAATGCTTTATAATTAATTTGATACTATTATTTGTCACAACTTAGTTTTGCCCTTATTGAATTGAGTTAACATTGTTTACTATCATGTTTATACTTTGTGTCTGCAATATTTTAAGTCTTTCACTAGAACGCTAACTGGATCAATCCTGTGTTGATGATACAGGCGTTGAGTCAGAAGCATACAGAGCTTGGGCCTGACAGACGCTAGGTAGCCCTGGCTCACAATTAGTTTTTAGTTTTGTTTTATGTTACTGTCAAGAGCCATGTCCTCTCGAATACCAATGTCGAATTTGCGTTTAGAGAGACCCTCTTACACTTGTGTGTGAACCTAACATTTTGGTTTTCATCATCGATTTTTGTACGTGACCATGGAGCATTTTCCTTTCAAACTCGATAGGCATCCATACTTCAGACATGGCCAGGTCATCTTAGTTTTCTTGTGCACAGATTGTTAAACTTGCCTGAACTATCTCTTCCAAATTCGTGAAATGGTCGCGTCATGTTTTGCCAAAGATCGTGTTCCGGTGACATGTGAGAGATTTAATATCGAACAGTTTTTACGGCTTGCTCTACAAGGTCCAGAGTTTGGACTCAGACATACAACACTGATCCTAATGTAGTGATTTCTAATTTCTCTTCCTTGCTGCCTTTTTAGTGAATTGCTCAAAGGATTTAGCCGTTTTCCCTATCAAATTTAAATAGATAGATAAAAATGGTTGTGTTTGAGACAAATTATTTCCGAAATTCGTAAAGTTGTGGTTAACTAGACATCTAAATACCTGATGTTCTTTGGGCAGGATTTAGGAAAATAAGTCGACTTTCTGTGCATTGGTCAAGATTTCCATCAACGTCAGAGATCACGGCGATTGAATAAGAAGTTGAAACAAGATGTTGAAATAAGAAAATAAAAAAGACGTTGAAATAAGAAGTTGAAATAAGGAGCTGAAATGAGAAGCTGAAATGAAAAGTTAACATACGAAGTTGAAAAAGGAAATTGAAATAAGAATTTGAAATAAGATGTTAAAATAAGAAGTTATAATAAGAAAATGAAATAAGACGTTTAAATAAGAAAATGACATAAAGCGTTGAAAAAATAAAGTAAAATAAGAAGTTGAAATAAGAAATTGCAGAAAAAACCGAAATAAGAAAATAAATTAAGAAGTTGAAATAAGAAAATGAAATAAAGCGTTGCAAAAAGAAATTGAAAAAAAAAATTTAAAAAGAAGTTGAAATAAGAAGTTGAAAACAAAAACCAATGAATACTGCGCATGAGATAAGTTTATTGAAGTGAATGTACACTGTTGCGAATTAGACAAAGTGCCTAAAACCATCTACATAGCCGCGATTTAGACAAGGTGTCCAAAAAACACTACATAGCCGCGAATTAGACAAGGTGTCCAAAAATAATTACATAGACGTGAATTCGAAGAGCTGCCCAAAAACATGTACATAGCCGCGAAATAGACCAGGTGTCCAAAAACATCTACAAAGCCACGAATCAGAGAAGATGCCCAAAAACATCTACATAGCCGTGAATTAGACAAGGTGCCTAAAAACATCAAGATAGCTGCGAATAAAACAAGGTTCCCAACAACAACCACATAGCTACGAAAAAGGCAAGCTGCCCTAAAACATCTACATACCCGAGAATTAGACCAGATGCCCAAAACCGTCTGCAAAGCCACGAAGTAGACAAGAAGCCCAAAAACATCTACATAGCCGCGAATTAGACAAGGTGCCAAAAACATCTTCAACGCCGCGAATTAGACAAAGTGCCTAAAAACATCTACTTAGCCGCGAATTAGACAAGGTGCCCAATAACATCCACATAGCCGCGAATTAGGAAAGGTGCTCAAAAAGATCAATATAGCCTCGAATTAAACAAGTAGCCCAAAATATCTACATAGCCACGAATTAGACAAGATGTTAAAAAAAACATATATAAAGCCCCGAATTAGACAAGGTGCCCAAAAAATCTTAATAGCTTCGACCTCAACAAGGTGTTCAATAACATCAACATAGCTGTAAATTAGACAAGTTATCCAAAAACATCTACATAGCCGCGAATTAGAGAAGGTGCGCTTAAACATCTACATAGCCGCGAATTAGACAAGGTGCCAAAAAACATCTACATAGCCGCGAGTTAGACAAGGTGCCCAAAATTATCTACATAGCCGCGAATTAGGCAAGGTTCCAAAAAACATCTAAATACCCCCAAATTAGACAAGGAGCCCAAAAACATCAAAACAGCCGCGACTTAAGCAAGGTGTTCAATAACAACTACATAGCTTCAACCTGGACAAGTTGTCCAAAAACATCTGTATAGCCGTGAAATAGACAACGTGTCCAAAAACATCTACATAGTCGGGAATTAAACAAGGTGTCGAAACAAAATTCCATAGCCGCGAATTAAAGAAAGTGTCCACAACATCTAGATAGCCGCGAATTAGACAAGGTGCCAAAAACATCTACATAGCTGCAATTAAGACAAGTTATCCAAAAACATCTTCATAGCCGCGGATTAGACAAGGTGCCCAAAAACATCAACATAGCCGCGAGTTAGACAGGGTGGCAAAAAACATCTACATAGTCGCGAATTAGACAAGGTGCCCAAGACATCTACAAAGCCGCTATTTAGACAAGGTGCCAAAAACATCTTTCACGCCGCGACATAGACAAAATGGTTGAAAACATCCACATAGCCGCGAATTAGACAAGGTGGCCAAGACATCTACAAAGCCGCGATCTAGACAAGGTTCCAACAACATCCACATTGTCGCGAATTAGAAAAGGCGCCCAAAAATATCTTCATAGCCTCGAATTAAACAAGGTGCCCAAAAACATCTACATAGCCACGAATTACACAATATGTTTAGAAAACATCTACATAGCACCGAATTAGACAAGATGTCCGAAAACATCTACATAGCCTCGAATTAGACACGGTGTCCAAAACAATCTCCATAGCCTCGAAATAGACAATGTGCCAAAAAACATCTTAATAGCCGCGACTTAATCAAGGTGTTTAAATACATCTACATACCTGCAAATTAGAAAAGGTGCCAAAAAACATCTACAGAGTAGTGAATTAGACAAAGTGCTAAAAAACACCTATATCGCCGCGAATTAGACAAGGTGCCCAAAAACATCTACATACCCGCTAAAAATACAAGGTGCCCAAAAACATCTACAAAGCCGCGATCTAGACAAGGTTCCAAAAACATCTTTAACGCCGCAAATTAGACAAAATGCCTAAAAACATCTACATAACCGCGAAAAAGACAAGATCCCCAATAATATCCACATAGCCGCGAATTAGAAAAGGTGCCCAAAAAGATCTCGATAGCCTCGATATAGACAAGGTGCCCAAAAACATCTACATAGCCACGAATAAGACAAGATGTTTAAAAAACATCTACAAAGCCCCGAATTGGACAAGGTGCCAAAAAACATCTATATAGCCGCGAATTAGACAGGGTGCCCAAAAGACATCTACATAGCCGCGAGTTAGACAAGGTGCTAAAAACATCTTCAACGCCGCAAATTAGACAAAGTGCCTTAAAACATCTACATAGTCCCGAATTAGACAAGGTGCCCAAAAACAACTCCATAGCCGCGACTTAAACAAATTGTCCAAAAACACCTATATAGCCGCGAATTAGACAAGGTGCCAAAAACATCTACATAGCTGCAAATTAGACAAGATGCCCAAAAACGTCTACATAGCCCCGAAGTTGACAAGGTGCCCAAAAACATCTACATAGCCGAGAATTAGACAAGGTGCCAAAAACATCTTCAACGCCGCGAATTAGACAAAGTGCCTAAAAACATTTACTTAGCCGCTAATTAGACAAGGTGCCCAATAACAGCCACATAGCCATGAATTAGAAAAGGTGCCCAAAAAGATCAACATAGCCTCGAATTAGCCAAGTAGCCCAAAATATCTACATAGCCACGAATTAGACAAGATGCCCAAAAACAACTCCATAGCCGCGAATAAGAAAAGGTGCCAAAATAACATGTACATAGCCGCGAATAAGACCAGCTGCCAAAAAAGATCTACATAGCCGCGAGTTAAACAAGGTGCCCAAAAAATCTTCATAGCCGCGACTTCCAAAAGGTGTTAATAACGTATACATAGCTGTAAATTGGACAAGTTGTCCAAAAACATCTACATAGCTGCAAATTAGAGAAGGTGCCAAAAAACATCTACATAGCCGCGAATTAGACAAGGTGCGCTTAAACATCTACATAGCTGCGAATTTGACAAGGCGCCAAAAACATCTACATAGAGCCAAGTTAGACAAGGTGCCCAAAAATATTTACAAAGCCGCGAATGAGACAAGGTGCGCTTAAACATCTACATAGCCGCGAATTACACAAGGTTCCAAAAAACATCTACATACCCGCAAATTAGACAAGGAGACCAAAAACATCAACATTGCCGCGACGTAAGCAAGGTGTTCAAAAACAACTACATAGCTTCAAATTAGACAAGTTGTCCAAAAACATCTGTATAGCCGCGAATTAGACAAGGTGCCCAAAAACATCAACCAAGCCGCAAATTAAACAAGGTGCCAAAAAACATCTACATAACGGCGAGTTAGACAAGGTGCCCAAAATTATCTACATAGCCGCCAATAAGACAAGCTGCCAAAAAACATCTACAGAGCCGTGAACTAGACAAGGTGCTAAAAAACATCTATATCGCCGCGAATTAGGCAAGGTGCCGAAAAACATCTACATAGCCGCGAGTTAGACAAGGTGCCGAAAAACATCTACATAGCCGCGAGTTAGACAAGGTGCCCAAAAACATCTATATAGCCGCGAGTTAGACAAGGTGCCCAAAAACATCTACATAGCCGCGAATTAGAGAAGGTGCCAAAAACAACTCCATAGCCAAGAATTAAACAAAGTGTCCAAAAAACTCTATATAGCCGCGAATTAATCAAGGTGCCAAAAAAATCTACATAGGTGCAAATTAGACAAGTTGTCCAAAATTATCTGTATATCCGCGAATAAGACAAGGTGCGCTAAACATCTACATAGCCGCGAAATAGACAAGGTGCCAAAAATATATACATACCCGCGAGTTAGACAAGGTTCCCAAAATTTTTTACATAGCCGCGAACAAGACGAAGTGCCCAAAAACATCTACATAGCCGCGAATTAGACAAGGTGCCAAAAAACATCTACATACCCGCGAATAAGACATAGTGTCCAAAATCATGCCCAATAAAAGAAAAATACATAGTAGCGAGTTAGACAAGATGCCACAAATACCTTCAACGCCGTAAATTAGACAAGTTGTTCAAAAACATCTATATAGCCGCAAATAACACAAGGTGCGCTAAACATCTACATAGCCGCAAACTAGACAAGGTGCCAAAAAACATTTACATTCCCGAGAATTCAACAAGGTGCCCTAAAACATCTACATAGCCGCGAGTTAGACAAGGTGGCAAAAACATCTTCCACGCCGCGAATTAGACAAGATGTGTAAAAAACATCTACATAGCACCGAATTAGACAAGGTGCCAAATAACATCTACATAGCCGCGAATTAGACAAGGTGCGCTAAACATCTACATAACCGCGAGTTAGACAAGGTACCCAAAAACAACTACATAGCCGCGAATTAAACAAAGTCTCCAAAAACATCTATATAGCTGCAAATTAGACAAGGTCCCAAAAACATCTATAAAGCCGCTTATAAAACAAGGTGCGCTAAACATCTACATGGCCGCAAATTAGACAAGGGGCCAAAAAACATCTACATAGCTGCGAGTTAGACAAGGTTCCCAAAATTATTTACATAGCCGCGAACTTGACAAGGTGCCCAAAAACAACTACATAGCCGCGAATTAGACAAGGTGCCAAAAAACATCTACATACCCGCGAATTAGACAAGGTGCCCAAAATCATCTACAAAGCCACAATCTAGACAAAGTGCCAAAAACATCTTAAACGCCCCGAATTAGACAAGATGTTTAAAAAACATCTACATAGCACAGAATTAGACAAGGTGCCAAATAACATCTACATAGCCGCGAATTAGACAAGGTGCGCTAAACATCTATATAACAGCGAGTTAGACAAGGTTCCCAAAAATATTTACATAGCCACGAATTAGACAAGGTGCCCAAAAACATCTATATAGCCGCGACTTATACAAAGTTCCCAAATTTATTTACATAGACGCGAACTTGACAAGGTTCCCAAAATTATTTACATAGCCGCGAACTTGAAAAGGTACCCAAAAACAACTACATAGCCGCGAATTAGACAAGGTGCCAAAAAACATCTACATACCCGCGAATTAGACAAGTTGTCCAAAATCATCTACAAAGCCGCGATCTAGACAAAGTGGCAAAAACATCTTTAACGCCCCGAATTAGACAAGATGTTTAAAAAACATCTATATAGCCGCGAATTAGACAAAATGCCCTATAATATCCACATATCCGCGAATTAGCAAAGGTTCCGAAAAAGATCTTCATAGCCTCCAATAAGACAAAGTGTCAAAAAATATGTACATAGCCACGAATAGGACAAGATGTTTTAAAAACATCTACATAGCCCCGAATCAGACAATGTGCCGAAGAACATCTACATAGCCGCGAATTAAACAGGGTGCCCAAAAAAATCTACATAGCCGCGATGTAGACAAGGTGCCAAAAAACATTTCGATAGCCGTGGATTAGACAAGGTGTCCAAAAAAAAAACTCCATAGCCGCGAAATAGACAAGGTGGGAAAGTCATCTTAATAGCCACAAATTAGACAAGGTGCCCAAAAACATCTACATAGCCGCGAATTAGACAAGATGCCCAAAAAAATCTATCTAGCTGCGAATTAGACAATGTGTCCAAAAACATCTACATAGGCACGAATTAGACAAAGTCCCCAAAAACATATACATAGCCGCGAATTAAATAAAGTGTCCAAAAACATCTACATATGCGCGAATTAGAAAATGTGCCCAAAAACATCTACATAGTCGCGAATTTGACAAGGTGCCAAAAACATCTACATAGCCGCGAGTTAGACAAGGTGTGCAAAAAACAACTCAGTAGCTGCAACTTAAACAAGGTGTATATAACATGTACATAGCCGCGAATTAGACAAGGTGCGCTAAACATCTACATAGCCGCGAGTTAGACAAGGTTCCCAAAATTATTTACATAGCCACGAATTAGACAAGGTGCCCAAAAACATCTTCATACCCGCGAGTTAAACAGTGTGCCAAAAAACATCTACATAGCCGCAAGTTAGACAAGGTGTCGAAAAACATCTACATAGCCGCGAAAGAGACAAGGTGCCCAAAAACATCTACATAGGCGCGAATGAGACAAGGTGCGCTTAAACATTTTTAGAGCCGCGAATGAGACAAGGTGCCAAAACACATCTACATAGCTCCGAGTTAGAAAAGGTGCCCATAATTATCTACATAGCCGCGAGTTAGACAAAGTGCCAAAAAACATCTTCTTAGCCGCGATTTAAACAAGGTGTTCAATAACATATTTATAGCTGCAAACTAGACCTGGTGCCAAAAAACATCTACATAGCCGCGAATTAGACAAGGTGCCAAAAAACATCTTCTTAGCCGCGATTTAAACAAGGTGTTCATTAACATATTTATAGCTGCAAACTAGACATGGTGCCAAAAAACATCTACATAGCCGCGAGTTAGACAAGGTGCGAAAAAACATCTACATAGCCGCGAGTTAGACAAGGTGCCAAAAAACATCTACATAGCCGCGAGTTAGACAAGGTTCCCAAAATTATTTATATAGCCGCGAGTTACACAAGGTCCACAAAAACATCTACATAGCCGCGAGTTAGACAAGGTGCGAAAAAACATCTACATAGCCGCGAGTTAGACAAGGTGCCAAAAAACATCTACATAGCCGCGAGTTAGACAAGGTGCCAAAAAACATCTACATAGCCCCGAATTAGACAAGGTGCCCAAAAACAACTCCATAGCCGCGAATTAAACAAAGTGTCCAAAAACCTCTATATAGCTGTCAATTAGACAAGGTCGTAAAAACATCTATATGGCCGCTAATTAGACAAGGGGCCAAAAAACATATACATAGCCGCGAGTTAGACAAGGTTCTTAAAATTATTTACATAGCCACGAACTTGACAAGGTGCCAAAGAAAAATCTACATAGCCGCAATTTAGACAAGGTGTCAAAAAACATCTACATAGCTGCGAAAAAGACAATGTTCCCAAAGTTATTTACATAGCCGCGAACTAGACAAGGTGCCAAAAAATATCTACATAGCCGCGAATTAGACAAGGTGCCAAAAAACATCTACAGAGCTGCGAGTTAGATAAGGTTTCCAAAATTATTTACATAGACAAGAGTTACACAAGGTCCCCAGAAACATCTACAAAGCCGCGAGCTAGACAAAGTGCCAAAAACATCTTTAACGCTCCGAATTTGATAAGATATTTAAAAAACATCTACATAGCCCCGAATTAGACAAGGTGCCAAAAAACATCTAAATAGCAACGAATTAGACAAGGTTCCCAAAATTATTTACATAGCCGCCAACTAGACAAGGTGCCCAAAAACATCTAAATAGCCGCGAATTAGACAAGGTCCCAAAAAACATCTATATACCCGCGAATTAGACAAGGTGTCCAAAATCATCTACATAGGCGCGAATTAGACAAAGTGCCCAAAAACATCTACATAGTCGCGAGTTAGACAAGGTGCTCAAAAACAACTCCATAGCCGCAAATTAAACAAAGTGTCCAAAAACCTTGATATAGCCACGAATTAGACAAGGTGCAAAAACATCTATATACCTGCAAATTAGACAAGTTGTTCAAAAACATCTATATAGCCGCAAATAATACAAGGTGCGCTAAACATCTACATAGCCGCGAATAAGAGAAGGGGCCAAAAAACATCTACATAAGCGCGAGTTAGACAAGGTTCCCAAATTTTTTTACATAGCCGCAAACTAGACAAGGTGCCAAAAAACATCTATATAGCCGCGAATTAGACGAGGTGCAAAAAAATATCTACATAGTTGCTAGTTAGACAAGGTTCTCAAAATTATTTACATAGCCGAGAGTTAGGCAAGGTGCCCAAAAACATCTACATAGCCGTGAATTGGAGAAGGTGCCAAAAACCATTTACATACCCGAGAATTCGACAAGGTGCCCAAAAATATCTACAAAAACGTGATCAAGACAAGGTGCCAAAAACATCTTTAACGCCGCGAATAAGACAAAATGCCTAAAAACATCTACATATCCGCGAATCAGATGAGATGCCCAATAATATCTTCATAGCCGCGAATTAGAAAAGGTGCCCAAAAAAATCTCCAAAGCCTCGAATTAGACAAGATGTTTAAAAAACATCTACATAGCCGCGAATTAGACAGGGTGCCCAAAAACATCTACATAGCCGCGAGTTCGACAAGGTGCCCAAAAACAACTCGATAGCCTTGGATTAGACAAGGTGTCCAAAAAAAACTCCATAGCCGCGAAATAGACAAGGTGGGAAAGTCATCTAAATAGCCACGAAATAGACAAGGTGCCCAAAAACATCTACATAGCCGCAAATTAGACAATGTGCCCAACAACATCTACCTAGCTGCGAATTAGACAATGTGTCCAAAAACATCTACAAAGGCGCTAATTAGACAAAGTGCCCAAAAACATATACATAGCCGCGAATTAAATAAGGGGTCCAAAAAACATCTATATAGCCGCTAATGAGACAAGGTGCGCTAAACATCTACATGGCCGCGAATTAGACAAGGAGCCTAAAAACATCTACATAGCCGCGAGTTAGACAAGGTTTCCAAAATTATTTATATAGCCGCGAACTTGACAAGGTGCCCAAAAACAACTACATAGCCGCGAATTAGACAAGGTGCCAAAAAACATCTACAAAGCCGCGATCTAGACAAAGTGCCAAAAACATCTTTAACGCCCTGAATTAGACAAGATGTTTAAAAAACATCTACATAGCACCGAATTAGACAAGGTGCCAAAAAACATCTACATAGCCGCGAGTTAGACAAGGTGCCAAAAAACATCTACATAGCTGCGAGTTAGACAAGGTTCCAAAAATTACTTACATAGCCGCGAGTTACACAAGGTCCCCAAAAACATCTAACTAGCCGCGAGTTAGACAAGGTGCCAAAAACATCTTCAACGCCGCAAATTAGACAAAGTGCGTAAAAACATCTACATAGCCCCGAATTAGACAAGGTGCCCAAAAACAACTCCATAGCCGCGAATTTAACAAAGTGTCCAAAAAGCTCTATATAGCTGCAAATAAGACAAGGTCCCAAAAACATCTACATGGCCGCGAATTAGACAAGGGACCAAAAAACATCTACATAGCCGCGAGTTAGACAAGATTCCTAAAATTATTTACATAGCCGCGAACTTGACAAGGTGTCAAAAAACATCTACATAGCCGCAATTTAGACAAGGTGCCAAAAAACATCTACATAGATGCGAGTTATACAAGGTTCCAAAAATTATTTACATAGCCGCGAACTAGACAAGGTGCCAAAAAACATCTACATAGCCGCGAATTAGACAAGGTGCCAAAAAACATCTACATAGCTGCGAGTAAGACAAGGTTCCAAAAATTATTTAAATAGCCGCGAGTTACACAAGGATCCCAAAAACATCTACAAAGCCGCGATCTAGACAAGGTGCCAAAAACATCTTTAACACCCCGAAATTGACAAGATATTTAAAAAACATCTACATAGCCCTAAATTAGACAAGGTGCCAAAAAACATCTAAATAGCAACGAATTAGACAAGGTTCCCAAAATCATCTACATAGACGCGAATTAGACAAAGTGCCCAAAAACATCTATATAGTCGCGAGTTTGACAAGGTGCCCAAAAACAACTCCATAGCCGCAAAATAAACAAAGTGTTCAAAAAACTTGATATAGCCCCGAATTAGACAAGGTGCTAAAAACATCTATATAGCTGCAAAGTAGACAAGTTGTTAAAAAACATCTATATAGCCGCGAATAATACAAGGTGAGCTAAACATCTACATAGCCGCGAATAAGACAAGGGGCCAAAAAACATCTACATCACCGCGAGTTAGACAAGGTTCCCAAAATTTTTTACATAGCCGCAAACTAGACAAAGTGCCAAAAAACATCTACATTGCCGCAAATTAGACAAGGTGCCAAAAAACATCTGCATAGCTGCTTGTTAGACAAGGTTCTCAAAATTATTTACATAGCCGAGAGTTAGACAACGTGCCCAAAAATATCTTTAACGCCCCGAATTTAACAAGATATTTAAAAAACATCTACATAGCCCCGAAAGAGACAAGGTGTCAAAAAACATCTAAATAGCAACGAGTTAGACAAGGTTCCCATAATTATTTACATAGCCGCGAACTAGACAAGGTGCCAAAAACATCTTTAACGCCGCGAACAACACATAATGCCTTAAAACATCTACATAGCCGCGAATTAGACAAGATGACCAATAATATCCACATAGCCGCGAATTAGAAAAGGTGCCCAAAAAGATCTGCAAAGCCTCGTATTAGACAACGTGCCCAAAAACATCTACATAGCCACGAATTAGACAAGATGTTTAAAAAACATCTACATAGCCCCGAATTAGACAAGGTGCCAAAAAACATCTACATAGCCGCGAATTAGACAGGGTGCCCAAAAACATCTACATAGGCGCGAGTTCGACAAGGTGCCCAAAAACATCTACATAGGCGCGAAAGAGATAAAGTGCCCAAAAACATATACATAGCCGCAAATTAAATAAGGTGTCTAAAAACATCTACATAAGTGCGAATTAGACAAAGTGCCCAAAAACATCTACATAGTCCCTTATTAGACAAGTTGCCAAAAACGTCTACATAGCCGCGAGTTTGACAGAGTGTGCAAACAACAACTCAGTAGCCGCGACGTAAACATGGTGTGAAATATCATCTACATAGCCGAGAATTTGAAGGGGTTCCCAAAATTATTTACATAGCCACGAATTAGACAAGATGTCCGAAATCATCTACATACCTGCGATTTAAACAGTGTGACAAAAACATCTACATAGCCGCGAATGAGACAAGGTGTCCAAAAACATGTACTTACCCGCGAGTTAGACAAGGTTTCAAAAAACATCTACATAGCCGAAAATTAGACAAGGAGCCCAAAAATATCTTCATAGCCGGGAATTAGACACGGTGCCCACATTTATCTACATAGCCGCGAATTAGACAAGGTGCCCATAATTATCTACATAGCCGCGAGTTAGACAAGGTGCCCATAATTATCTACATACCCGCGAGTTAGACAAGGTGCCCATAATTATCTACATACCCGCGAGTTAGACAAGGTGCCCATCATTATCTACATAGCCGCGAATGAAACAAGGTGCGCTTAAACATTTCCATAGCCGCGAATGGGACAAGGTGTCCAAAAACATGTACTTACCCGCGAGTTAGACAAGATTCAAAAAAACATCTACATAGCCGAAAATTAGACAAGGAGCCCAAAAATATCTTCATAGCCGCGACTTAAGCAAAGAGTTGAATAACATCTTTATAGCTGCAAATTTGACAAGTTGTCCAAAAATATCTACATAACCGCGAATTAGACAAGGTGAACAAAAAACATCTATATAGCCGCGATTTCGACAAGGTGCCCATAATAATCTACATAGCCCCGAATAAGACAAGGTGCCCAAAAACAACTCTATAGCGGCGAATTAAACAAAGTGTCCAAAAACCTTTATATAGCCGCAAAAAAAAACAAGGTCCCAAAAACATCTATATAGCCGCGAATAAGACAAGGTGCGCTAAACATCTAGATGGCCGCGAATAAGAGAAGGGGCCAAAAAACATCTACATAGCCGCGAGTTAGACAAGGTTCCCAACATTACTTACACAGTCGTGAACTTGACAAGGTGCCAAAAAACATCTACATAGCCGCAATGTAGACAAGGTGCCAAAGAACAGCTACAAAGCTGCGAGTTAGACAAGGTTCACAAAATTATTTTCAAAGCCGCGAGTTACACAAGTCCCCAAAAACATCTACAAAGCCGCGATCTAGACAAGGTGTCAAAAACATCTTTGACGCCCCGAATTAAACAAGATGTTTAAAAAACATCTACATAGCCGCGAATTTGACAACGTGCCAAAAACATCTACATAGCCGTGAATTAGACAAAGTGCCCAAAAACATATACATAGCCGCGAATTAAACAAGGTGTCCAAAAACATCTATATAGCCGGTAATAAGACAAGGTGCGCTAAACATCTACATGGCCGCGAATTAGACAAGGGGCCATAGAACATCTACATTGCCGCGAGTTAGACAAGGTTCCCAAAATTATTTACCTAGCCGCGAACTTGAAAAGGTGCCCAAAAACAACTACATAGCCGCGAATTAGACAAGGTGCCAAAAAACATCTACATACTCGCGAATTAGACAAGGTGTCCAAAATCATCTACATAGGCGCGAATTAAACAAAGTGCACAAAAACATCTACATAGTCGCGAGTTAGACAAGATGCCAGAAACATCTTCAACGCCTTAATTTAGACAAAGTGCCAAAAAACATCTACATAGCTGCGAGTTAGACAAGGTTCCAAAAATTACTTACATAGCCGCGAGTTACACAAGGTCCCCAAAAACATCTAACTAGCCGCGAGTTAGACAAGGTGCCAAAAACATCTTCAACGCCGCAAATTAGACAAAGTGCGTAAAAACATCTACATAGCCCCGAATTACACAAGGTGCCCAAAAACAACTCCATAGCCGCGAATTTAACAAAGTGTCCAAAAAGCTCTATATAGCTGCAATTAAGACAAGGTCCCAAAAACATCTACATGGCCGCGAATTAGACAAGGGGCCAAAAAACATCTTCATAGCCGCGAGTTAGACAAGATTCCTAAAATTATTTACATAGCCGCGAACTTGACAAGGTGTCAAAAAACATCTACATAGCCGCAATTTAGACAAGGTGCCAAAAAAGATCTACATAGATGCGAGTTATACAAGGTTCCAAAAATTATTTACATAGCCGCGAACTAGACAAGGTGCCAAAAAACATCTACATAGCCGCGAATTAGACAAGGTGCCAAAAAACATCTACATAGCTGCGAGTAAGACAAGGTTCCCAAAATTATTTAAATAGCCGCGAGTTACACAAGGATCCCAAAAACATCTACAAAGCCGCGATCTAGACAAGGTGCCAAAAACATCTTTAACGCCCCGAAATTGACAAGATATTTAAAAAACATCTACATAGCCCTAAATTAGACAAGGTGCCAAAAAACATCTAAATAGCAACGAATTAGACAAGGTTCCCAAAATCATCTACATAGACGCAAATTAGACAAAGTGCCCAAAAACATCTACATAGTCGCGAGTTTGACAAGGTGCCCAAAAACAACTCCATAGCCGCAAATTAAACAAAGTGTTCAAAAAACTTGATATAGCCCCGAACTAGACAAGGTGCTAAAAACATCTATATAGCTGCAAAGTAGACAAGTTGTTAAAAAACATCTATATAACCGCGAATAATACAAGGTGCGCTAAACATCTACATAGCCGCGAATAAGACAAGGGGCCAAAAAACATGTACATCACCGCGAGTTAGACAAGGTTCCCAAAAATTTTTACATAGCCGCAAACTAGACAAAGTGCCAAAAAACATCTACATTGCCGCAAATTAGACAAGGTGCCAAAAAACATCTACATAGGTGCTAGGTAGACAAGGTTCTCAAAATTATTTACATAGCCGAGAGTTAGACAACGTGCCCAAAAATATCTTTAACGCCCCGAATTTGACAAGATATTTAAAAAACATCTACATAGCCCCGAAAGAGACAAGGTGTCAAAAACATCTAAATAGCAACGAGTTAGACAAGGTTCCCATAATTATTTACATAGCCGCGAACTAGACAAGGTGCCAAAAACATCTTTAACGCCGCGAACAGCACAAAATGCCTTAAAACATCTACATAGCCGCAAATTAGACAAGATGACCAATAATATCCACATAGCCGCGAATTAGAAAAGGTGCCCAAAACGATCTACAAAGCCTCATATTAGACAACGTGCCCAAAAACATCTACATAGCCACGAATTAGACAAGGTGCCAAAAAACATCTACATAGCCGCGAATTAGACAGGGTGCCCAAAAACATCTACATAGGCGCGAGTTCGACAAGGTGCCCAAAAACATCTACATAGGCGCGAAAGAGATAAAGTATCCAAAAACATATACATAGCCGCAAATTAAATAAGGTGTCTAAAAACATCTACATAAGTGCGAATTAGACAAAGTGCCCAAAAACATCTACATAGTCCCTTATTAGACAAGTTGCCAAAAACGTCTACATAGCCGCGAGTTTGACAGAGTGTGCAAACAACAACTCAGTAGCCGCGACGTAAACATGGTGTGAAATATCATCCACATAGCCGAGAATTTGAAGGGGTTCCCAAAATTATTTACATAGCCACGAATTAGACAAGGTGACCAAAATCATCTACATACCTGCGAGTTAAACAGTGTGCTAAAAATATCTACATAGCCGCGAATGAGACAAGATGCGCTTAAACATTTCCATAGCCGCGAATGAGACAAGGTGTCCAAAAACATGTACTTACCCGCGAGTTAGACAAGGTTCCAAAAAACATCTACTCAGCCGAAAATTAGACAAGGAGCCCAAAAATATCTTCATAGCCGCGAATTAGACAAGGTGCCCACATTTATCTACATAGCCGCGAATTAGACAAGGTGCCCATATTTATCTACATAGCCGCAAGTTAGACAAGGTGCCCATAATTATCTACATACCCGCGAGTTAGACAAGGTGCCCATAATTATCTACATACCCGCGAGTTAGACAAGGTGCCCATCATTATCTACATAGCCGTGAATGAAACAAGGTGCGCTTAAACTTTTCCATAGCCGCGAATGAGACAAGGTGTCCAAAAACATGTACTTACCCGCGAGTTAGACAAGGTTCCAAAAAACATCTACATAGCCGAAAATTAGACAAGGAGCCCAAAAATATCTTCATAGCCGCGACTTAAGCAAAGTGTGGAATAACATCTTTATAGCTGCAAATTTGACAAGTTGTCCAAAAATATCTACATAGCCGCGAATTAGACAAGGTGAACAAAAAACATCTTTATAGCCGCGATTTCGACAAGGTGCCCATAATTATCTACATAGCCCCGAATAAGACAAGGTGCCCAAAAACAACTCCATAGCCGCGAATTAAACAAAGTGTCCAAAAACCTTTATATAGCCGCAAAAAAAAAAAAAGTCCCAAAAACATCTATATAGCTGCGAATAAGACAAGGTGCGCTAAACATCTAGATGGCCGCGAATAAGAGAAGGGGCCAAAAAACATCTACATAGCCGCGAGTTAGACAAGGTTCCCAACATTACTTACATAGTCGCGAACTTGACAAGGTGCCAAAAAACATCTACATAGCCGCAATGTAGACAAGGTGCCAAAGAACATCTACATAGCTGAGAGTTAGACAAGGTTCCCAAAATTATTTTCAAAGCCGCGAGTTACACAAGTCCCCAAAAACATCTACAAAGCCGCGATCTAGACAAGGTGTTAAAAACATCTTTGACGCCCCGAATTAAACAAGATGTTTAAAAAACATCTACATAGCCGCCAATTTGACAACGTGCCAAAAAACATCTACATAGCCGTGAATTAGACAAAGTGCCCAAAAGACATATACATAGCCGCGAATTAAACAAGGTTCCCAAAATTATTTAAATAGCCGCGAGTTACACAAGGATCCCAAAAACATCTACAAATCCGCGATCTAGACAAGGTGCCAAAAACATCTTTAACGCCCCGAAATTGACAAGATATTTAAAAAACATCTACATAGCCCTAAATTAGACAAGGTGCAAAAAAACATCTAAATAGCAACGAATTAGACAAGGTTCCCAAAATCATCTACATAGACGCAAATTAGACAAAGTGCCCAAAATATCTACATAGTCGCGAGTTTGACAAGGTGCCCAAAAACAACTCCATAGCCGCAAATTAAACAAAGTGTTCAAAAAACTTGATATAGCCCCGAATTAGACAAGGTGCTAAAAACATCTATATAGCTGCAAAGTAGACAAGTTGTTAAAAAACATCTATATAGCCGCGAATAATACAAGGTACGCTAAACATCTACATAGCCGCGAATAAGACAAGGGGCCAAAAAACATGTACATCACCGCGAGTTAGACAAGGTTCCCAAAATTTTTTACATAGCCGCAAACTAGACAAAGTGCCAAAAAACATCTACATTGCCGCAAATTAGACAAGGTGCCAAAAAACATCTACATAGGTGCTAGTTAGACAAGGTTCTCAAAATAATTTACATAGCCGAGAGTTAGACAACGTGCCCAAAAATATCTTTAACGCCCCGAATTTGACAAGATATTTAAAAAACATCTACATAGCCCCGAAAGAGACAAGGTGTCAAAAACATCTAAATAGCAACGAGTTAGACAAGGTTCCCATAATTATTTACATAGCCGCGAACTAGACAAGGTGCCAAAAATATCTTTAACGCCGCGAACAACACAAAATGCCTTAAAACATCTACATAGCCGAAAATTAGACAAGATGACCAATAATATCCACATAGCCGCGAATTAGAAAAGGTGCCCAAAAAGATCTGCAAAGCCTCATATTAGACAACGTGCCCAAAAACATCTACATAGCCACGAATTAGACAAGATGTTTAAAAAACATCAACATAGCCCCGAATTAGACAAGGTGCCAAAAAACATCTACATAGCCGCGAATTAGACAAGGTGCCCAAAAACATCTACATAGCCGCGAATTAGACAATATGTCCAAAACATCTACATAGGCGCGAATTAGATAAAGTACCCAAAAACATATACAAAGCAGCAAATTAAATAAGGTGTCTAAAAACATCTACATATCTACATAGTCGCTAATTAGACAAGGTGCCAAAAACGTCTACATAGTCGCGAGTTAGACAGAGTGTGCAAACAACAACTCAGTTGCCGCGACGTAAACACGGCGTGCAATATCATCTACATAGCCGCGAATTTGAAGGGGTTCCCAAAATTATTTACATAGCCACGAATTAGGCAAGATGTCCGAAATCATCTACATACCTGCGATTTAAACAGTGTGCCAAAAACATCTACATAGCCGCGAATGAGACAAGGTGCGCTTAAACATTTCCATAGCCGCGAATGAGACAAGGTGTCCAAAAACATGTACTTACCCGCGAGTTAGACAAGGTTCCAAAAAACATCTACTCAGCCGAAAATTAGACAAGGAGCCCAAAAATATCTTCATAGCCGCGAATTAGACAAGGTGCCCACATTTATCTACATAGCCGCGAATTAGACAAGGTGCCCATATTTATCTACATAGCCGCGAGTTAGACAAGGTGCCCATAATTATCTACATACCCGCGAGTTAGACAAGGTGCCCATAATTATCTACATACCCGCGAGTTAGACAAGGTGCCCATAATTATCTACATAGCCGCGAATGAGACAAGGTGCGCTTAAACATTTCCATAGCCGCGAATGAGACAAGGTGTCCAAAAACATGTACATACCCGCGAGTTAGACAAGGTTCCAAAAA
This sequence comes from Elysia crispata, assembly GCA_033675545.1. Lineage (NCBI taxonomy): Eukaryota > Metazoa > Mollusca > Gastropoda > Plakobranchidae > Elysia > Elysia crispata. The sequence continues at coordinate 5,652 of JAWDGP010006801.1, read as the reverse complement.
ACATCTACATAGCCGGAAATTAGACAAGGAGCCCAAAAACATCTTCATAGCCGCGACTTAAGCAAAGTGTTGAATAACATCTTTATAGCTGCAAATTAGACAAGTTGTCCAAAAACATCTACATAGCCGCGAATTAGACAACGTGCCCAAAAAACATCTATATAGCCACGATTTCGACAAGGTGCCCATAATTATCTACATGGCCCCGAATAAGACAAGGTGCCCAAAAACAACTCCATAGCCGCGTATTAAACAAAGTGTTCAAAAACCTTTATATAGCTGCAAAACAAACAAGGTCCCAAAAACATCTATATAGCCGCGAATAAGACAAGGTGCGCTAAACATCTAGATGGCCGCGAATAAGAGAAGGACCAAAAAACATCTACATAGCCGCGAGTTAGACAAGGTTCCCAACATTACTTACATAGTCGCGAACTTGACAAGGTGCCAAAAAACATCTACATAGCCGCAATGTAGACAAGGTGCCAAAGAACATCTACATAGCTGAGAGTTAGACAAGGTTCCCAAAATTATTTTCAAAGCCGCGAGTTACACAAGTCCCCAAAAACATCTACAAAGCCGCGATCTAGACAAGGTGTCAAAAACATCTTTGACGCCCCGAATTAAACAAGATGTTTAAAAAACATCTACATAGCCGCGAATTTGACAACGTGCCAAAAAACATCTACATAGCCGTAAATTAGACAAAGTGCCCAAAAACATATACATAGCCGCGAATTAAACAAGGTGTCCAAAAACATCTATATAGCCGCTAATAAGACAAGGTGCGCTAAACATCTACATGGCCGCGAATTAGACAAGGGGCCATAAAACATCTACATTGCCGCGAGTAAGACAAGGTTCCCAAAATTATTTAAATAGCCGCGAGTTACACAAGGATCCCAAAAACATCTACAAAGCCGCGATCTAGACGAGGTGCCAAAAACATCTTTAACGCCCCGAAATTGACAAGATATTTAAAAAACATCTACATAGCCCTAAATTAGACAAGGTGCCAAAAAAAATCTAAATAGCAACGAATTAGACAAGGTGCCCAAAATCAACTCCATAGCCGCGAATTAAACAAAGTGTCCAAAAACCTTTATATAGCTGCAAAACAAACAAGGTCCCAAAAACATCTATATAGCCGCGAATAAGACAAGGTGCGCTAAACATCTACATGGCCGCGAATTAGACAAGGGGCCTAAAAACATCTACATAGCCGCGAGTTAGACAAGGTTCCCAACATTATTTACATAGTCGCGAACTTGACAAGGTGCCAAAAAACATCTACATAGCCGCAATGTAGACAAGGTGCCAAAAAACATCTACAAAGCTCCGAGTTAGACAAGGTTCCCAAAATTATTTTCAAAGCCGCGAGTTACACAAGTCCCCAAAAACATCTACAAAGCCGCGATCTAGACAAGGTGCCAAAAACATCTTTCACGCCCCGAATTAAACAAGATGTTTTAAAAAACATCTACATAGCCGCGAATTTGACAACGTGCCAAAAAACATCTACATAGGCGTGAATTAGACAAAGTGCCCAAAAACATATACATAGCCGCGAATTAAACAAGGTGTCCAAAAACATCTATATAGCCGCTAATAAGACAAGGTGCGCTAAACATCTACATGGCCGCGAAATAGACAAGGGGCCATAAAACATCTACATTGCCGCGAGTTAGACAAGGTTCCCAAAATTATTTACCTAGCCGCGAACTTGAAAAGGTGCCCAAAAACAACTACATAGCCGCGAATTAGACAAGGTGCCAAAAAACATCTACATACTCGCGAATTAGACAAGGTGTCCAAAATCAGCTACATAGGCGCGAATTAAACAAAGTGCACAAAAACATCTACATAGTCGCGAGTTAGACAAGATGCCAGAAACATCTTCCACGCCTTAAATTAGACAAAGTGCCTAAAAACATCTAAATAGTGACGAATTAGACGAGGTGCCCAAAAACATCTACATTGCCGCGAATTAGACAAGGAGCCAAAAACATATACATAGACGCGAATTAGACAATATGTCCAAAAACATCTACAGAGGCACGAATTAGACAAAGTTCCCAAAACATATACATAGCCGCAAATTAAATAAGGTGTCTGAAGACATCTACATAGGCGCGAATTAGACAAAGTGCCCAAAAACATCTACAAAGTCGCGAAAAAGACAAGGTGCGCTAAACATCTACATAAACGCGAATTAGACAAGGGTCGCAAAATTATTTACATAGCCACGAATTAGACAAAGTGCCCAAAATCATCTACATACCCGTGAGGTAAACAGTGTGCCAAAAAACATCTATATAGCAGGGAATTAGACGAGGTGCCCAAAAACATCTACATAGCCGCGAATGAGACAAGGTGCGCTTCAACATTTCCATAGCCGCGAATGAGACTAGGTGCCCATAATTATCTACATACCCGCGAGTTAGACAAGGTGCCCATAATTATCTACATTGCCGCAAATAAGACAAGGTGCCCATAATTATCTACATACCCGCGAGGTAGACAAGGTGCCCATAATTATCTACATACCCGCGAGTTAGACAAGGTGCCCATAGTTATCTACATACCCGCGAGTTAGAAAAGGTGCCCATAATTATCTACATACCCGCGAGTTAGACAAGGTGCCCATAATTATCTACATACCCGCGGCTTAGACAAGGTGCCCATAATTTTCTACATACCCGCGAGTTTGAAAAGGTGCCCATAATTATCTATATACCCGCGGCTTAGACAAGGTGCCCATAATTATCTACATACCCGCGAGTTAGACAAGGTGCCCATAATTATTTACACAGCCACGAATTAAACAAGGTGCCCAAAATCATCTACATACCCGCGAGTTAAACAGTGTGCCAAAAAACATCTACATAGCCGCGAATTAGACAAGGTGCGCTTAAACTTTTCCATAGCCCCGAATGAGACTAGGTACCAAAAAACATCTACATACATGCGAGTTAGACAAGGTGCCCATTATTATCTACATAGCCGCGAATTAGACAAGGTGCCCATAATTATCTACATACCCGCGAGTTAGACAAGGTGCCCTTAATTATCTACATACCCGCGAGTTAGACAAGGTGCCCTAATTATCTACAAACCCGCGAGTTAGACAAGGTGCCCATAATTATCTACATACCCGTGGCTTAGACAAGGTGCCCATAACTATCTACATACCCGTGGCTTAGACAAGGTGCCCATAATTATCTAGATACCCGCGAGTTACACAAGTTGCCCATAATTATCTACATACCCGCGAGTTAGACAAGGTGCCCATAATTATCTACATACCCGCGTGTTAGACAAGGTGCCCATAATTATCTACATACCCGCGAGTTAGACAAGGTGCCCATAATTATCTACATACCCGCGAGTTAGACAAGGTGCCCATAATTATCTACATAGCCGCAAATAAGACAAGGAGCCAAAAAACATCTTCATAGCCGCGACTTAAGCAAGGTGTTCAATAACATCTTTATAGCTGCAAAATAGACAAGTTCGACAAGGTGCCCATAATTATCTACATAGCCGCAAATTAGACAAGGTGCCCATATTTATCTACATTACCGCGAGTTAGACAAGGTGCCCATAATTATCTACATAGCCGCGAATTGGACAAGGTGCCTATTATTATCTACATAGCCGCAAATTAGACAAGGTGCCCATAATTATCTACATTACCGCGAGTTAGACAAGGTGCCCATAATTATCTACATTACCGCGAGTTAGACAAGGTGCCCATAATTATCTACATTACCGCGAGTTAGACAAGGTGCGCATAATTATCTACATACCCGCGAGTTAGACAAGGTGCCCATAATTTTCTACATAGCCGCGAATGAGACAAGGTGCGCTTAAACATTTCCATAGCCGCGAATGAGACAAGGTGTCCAAAAACATCTACATACCCGCGAGTTAGACAAGGTTCCAAAAAACATCTACATAGCCGCAAATTAGACAAGGAGCCCAAAAACATCTTCATAGCCGCGACATAAGCAAAGTGTTGAATAACATCTTTATAGCCGCGCGTTAGACAAGGTGCTAAAAAACATCTACATAGCTGCGAGATTGACAAGGTGCCAAAAAACATCTACATAGCCACGAGTGAGATAAGGTGCTAAAAAACATCTACATACCCGCGATTTAGACATGGTTCCAAAAACATCTACATAGCCGCAAATTAGACAAAGAGCCCAAAAACATTTTTATAGCCGCGACTTAAGCAAAGTATTGAATAACATCTTTATAGCCGCGACAAGTTGTCCAAAAACATCTACATAGCCGCGAATTAGACAAGGTGCCCAAAAACATCTACATAGCCGCGAATTAGACAAGGTGCCCAAAAACATCTACATAGCCGCGAATTAGACAAGGTCCCAAAAACATCTACATACCCGCGAATTAAACAATATGCCAAAAAACGTCTACATAGCCGCGAATTAGACAAGGTGTCCAAAAACATCTACATAGGCGCGAATTAGACAAGGTGCGAAAGTCATCTTTATATTCACGAATTAGACAAGGTGCCCAAAAACATCTATATAGCCACGAATTAGACAAGGTGCCCAAAAATATCTATATAGCCACGAATTAGACAAGGTGCCCAAAAACATCTACATAGCCACGAATTAGACAAGGTGCCCAAAAACATCTACATAGCCACAAATTAGACAAGGTGCCCATAATTTTCTACATAGCGGCGAATTAGACAAGGTGCCCATAATTATCTACATAGCCGCGAATGAGACAAGGTGCCCATATATATCTACATAGCCGCGAATTAGACAAGGTGCCCATAATAATCTACATAGCCGCAAATTAGTCAAAGAGCCCAAAAACATCTTCATAGCCGCGACTTAAGCAAGGTGTTCAATGACATCTTTATAGCTGCAAATTAGACAAGTTGTCCAAAAACATCTACAAAGCCGCGATATAGACAAGGTGCCCAAAAAACATCTACAGAGCCACGAATGAGACAATGTGCGCTTAAACATCTGCATAGCCGCGAATTAGACAAGGTGCCAAAAAACATCTACATAGCCTCGAGTTAGACAAGGTGCCAAAAAACATATACATAGCCGCGAGTTAGACTGATGTCCAAAAACAACAACATAGCCGCGAATTAAACAAGGTGCGAAAGTCATCTACATATTCACGAATTAGACAAGGTGCCCAAAAACATCTACATAGCCGCGAATTAGACAAGTTGCCCAAAAACATCTACATAGCCGCGAAATAGACAAGGTGTCCAAAAACATCTACATAAGGGCGAATTAGACAAAGTGCCTAAAAACATCTATATAGCCGCGAATTAGACAAGGTGTCCAACAACATCTACATAGCCACGAATTAGACAAGGTGCCCAAAAACATCTATATAGCCACGAATTAGACAAGGTGCCCAAAAACATCTACATAGCCACGAATTAGACAAGGTGCCCAAAAACATCTATATAGCCACGAATTAGACAAGGTGCCCAAAAACATCTACATAGCCACGAATTAGACAAGGTGCCCAAAAACATCTATATAGCCACGAATTTGACAAGGTGCCCAAAAACATCTATATAGCCACGAATTAGACAAGGTGCCCAAAAACATCTATATAGCCACGAATTAGACAAGGTGCCCACAAACA
>JAWDGP010006800.1:92500-152631 GCA_033675545.1 Elysia crispata | reverse complement strand
ATTAACCCTTGAATGATAATGTTTGGGTCACGAGATGAATGTGAGGGTACAAACGAATTACTCACAGTAAGATATGTGTGTATGTGCCACGACTACAACGGCACCATAACATAGTAAGCTTATGTTGAGTGTGTATGTATGAGGAACTGGCTGTCATATATAGTTACACTATGATATGATAACTTTTTTATGTCAGGAAATAAATGTAATGACACACTAATTTAATTTGTGTATGTTTCAGTAAATGATTATAATAACAAGATGATATTATAGCCTTCAGATATATACACATGTGTCAGGAAATGAATATAATGACACAGTGGTATGATAAAATTAATATTATTACGTGTTTATGTGAAGAGAAATAACTTTTAATGACACAATCATATAATAATTATAAAATGTGTGTATTTTTCAGAAGATGACTACAAAGACACCATAAACTAATGACAAAAGGAATTTGTTTCTTACTCGTCCAGGTTGTCGCCTTTGTTAAAAAAATCGAGCAAATCCTCATTGGTGAGAAGATCATCAGACCCGCTGCTGTCAAGATTTCCAGTGGAGTCATTGCTGGTTATGTTCGCCATGGGGGTACATGTGGATGCTGTGACTATTGCTGTCACTGCTGCTGTTGCTTTGTTAGAGTTGATCGATCAGATATCTTTTTCCTGGTATTTATGTCTCTAGAAATTAATGTTCTCAGCTGATCCAAAAATTTTTTTTTCTTGCTGCTGTAGTGGTAACAAAACTAGCGGTTGTGGTTGCTAAAGTTATATTGTTTACACTCGACTTCCTCTAGATACTGTTTTTCTGCTGTTTCTAATGTTGCTATTTATGTCAAATGTAGTATGTTGATATAAATTCAACAATCTTTCTGATGTAATAGAAAAGAAAAAAAAAATCTTTGGCTTGTTGCTCTCGTTACTGAATTCATTGCTGACTCAAATGTTCTTTAGGATTTTCCTGCCGTTACTATCACAATGCTTGAACTTAACTTCATATTATTCTGTTAGTCTTGCTGTGTGGATGATACTGTTACTGTGTCAGCGCGTTCCTAAAGCTCGGTATTTCTAAAACTTTCTATAAAGCTACAGTTTATCTCTCACCGTGACTGTCGTCACGATATTGTCTCTAACAAAAGCGTGTATTTTTTTTTTACTTAACTAATTCTTTTGATTTTAAGATTATATGAGGTGCGAGATATGTAAATGGTTTAGGTGGAGACTCGTTTTAATCTCTGACTTGCTTGAAAACTAATTATGTGGCGTTGTCGGATATGTGGCTTTGTCGTCTTGTCCCTTGATAAATCCTGTCAGTTGTAGAATCAGCTGATATTTACGATCAACATGCTGATACAATCATGTCAGTTGAAGAAATAGCTGATCTTCATGTCAACATGATGATACAATTCTGTTAGTTGGATGAACAGCTGATCTTAACGGTCAATATGCTGATACAATCATGTCAGTTGAAGAAATAGCTGATCTTCATGTCAACATGATGATACAATTCTGTTAGTTGGATGAACAGCTGATCTTAACGGTCAATATGCTGATACAATCATGTCAGTTGAAGAAATAGCTGATCTTCATGTCAACATGATGATACAATTCTGTTAGTTGGATGAACAGCTGATCTTAACGGTCAATATGCTGATACAATCATGTCAGTTGAAGAAATAGCTGATCTTCATGTCAACATGATGATACAATTCTGTTAGTTGGATGAACAGCTGATCTTAACGGTCAATATGCTGATACAATCCTGTCAGTTGAAGAAATAGCTGATCTTCATGTCAACATGATGATACAATTCTGTTAGTTGGATGAACAGCTGATCTTAACGGTCAATATGCTGATACAATCCTGTCAGTTGAATGAGCAGCTGGTCTTCTCACTCAACACACTAATGAGAGGGAGAGGAAGATGGATATATTATAAATATGAAATAAAGAAAGGAGCTAACATCGCTTATTGTTGTATAAGCCAGTTCAGTTGATTTAAGTGAAGTAAAAAAAATGGGAGCTAAACAACTTCACGCTAGTGTTTCTATGATAGAACAGGTTACCTAATCAAAGGCTGGTATTTTAACAAGGTCCACAAGAAGGTTGTACAGAATATAGGTCCAACTTATCAGTGGTAAGTTTGTATTCCATGTTTCTAATCTCTCTCCCCATACTCACCCCCCCACCCCAAATCTCTCTCACTCTCTCACTCTTCCTCTCTCAATCTCTCTGTCTCTCTCACTCTCAGTCCCACACACACAAACGGACGTCTCACACATGAATCATCATCATTTCCAACAACTATATCCACACAATAGCCACTTTCATCAGATTAACTGAAAACACGAAAAGTAGGTGACAACACGGTGACAAGCTTTCTCAGAGGCAAGACAGAAATAAACCTCTCTTGATTGCCCTAGATAAGTAATCTTCCAAAAGCGAAAATAATTGCCGGTGTTTGCTATGACAATGCCTTCTCATACCATCAATGAGACACTGCCTTGAGGATCGCCATAAAATAAGACAAATCATTGTTAGAAATGTTTCCACAGTAAAACATCTAGCACGTCATTCAGTGACCAATCGCAGATTTATGTGTACATTGAGCGGGGAACAGTTCATGTATGTATCGTCCAGGTCTGTAAGATAAGTCAAGCTTCTAGTGGTGAGTCAAGTAAGTTAAGACTGGTTCAATATCAGGGAGAATTAGAGAGAGAAAAGTACACAGATAACGAGACAGATATAGATAAAGGAGAGTGAAAGTGAGAGAGAGAGAGAGAGAGAGAGAGAGAGAGAGAGAGAGAGAAAACAAGACAGATAAGAATAGAAAGAGATAGAGACAGGGGAAAGAGACATACAGAGAGAACAAGGAGAGAGATAGGAAAAGAGAGAAAGGAGAGAGACATAACGAGACAAGCAGACAAACAGAGACACACTCACTGAGTATAATCACTCAACCTATCAAAGATTCCCTCTGCCCCCCCCCCCCCTCCCTCATCCTCACATACCCACTCTTTTCCCATTTTTAAGGCCTCCGCTATAATTAGTCTCTACCAGTCGACATGCCTGTGAGCTCGGCCAGATTTTAAGTGAACACTTAGAGTCATCTTTTCGCCACTTTTAATGTACAGAAACTACCATTTACAATCGCATGCAAAGCGAAAATAATTTAGGAGAAATTCAGCTCATGCAGCAGAAGTCAACGACAAACGAATTTCGAAATCTTTCTAAAGGTTTTAGCATTACGAAATAAGAGCTGCAAAAAATATAACAAAAGAAGTCATCAAAGGGACACTATTACTTCTGTTGATCCAACTGCGTCTTTAGAAACATGTCTTACTGAACCCGACCACAAATCCCGAAATATATCCCAATTTCTCAATCGTTTCAATTCATGTTTGTTTTTTTTAATAGTTGATTATCCTTTCTTTTTTTTCCCTCGCACAACCTGAATGCTTTCTTATAAGACTGTTCGATTGAAATGTTTTAAACATACCTAACGCATAATGCGACTGTTTTATCAAAGACTATTCAACATTTTAAAACTCTAAAACATACGTGTCGCACAGGCAGGCTGTTTTATGAAAGGTAATTCGATATTTTAAAACTCTAAAACATACCTGTCGCACATGCTGACCACTTGATAAAAAGCTATTCGACGTTTGAAATCTCATTAACATTATCTGTCGCACTTACCAGTGATCCAATACTGTAATCTTTCAGCTTTTTCAAAAAGAAGCACGTTTCCTATCAAAAAGAAAAAAAAAATGTTCACCAAAAATTGATTACTTATGATAATCTTTCAACAAAAAGGTTGAACAGTCTGCCTCGCTGTAAATCAGAATAAAAAATAACTTACACAAAAAAGAATAACTCGCAAAGACTCGTTTCAAACAAAATGAGTGTTCTTTCATGTCAAGTATTCATGGCTCACAATGACTTCTGACGAATGTTACAAGTTAAACCATTCCCTTGGTCACCACTTAGCATTTTGAGAAGAGAGTATGGTTGTGGTTTCGGTCGTTTTAGTCTGTCTCACGGTTACCTGCTGGAAGACCAGGCTGAGCTGTGCGGTTCTCTACAGGCGAGAGAGAGATATAGAGAGAGAGATAGAAAGAGAGAAAGAGAGAGAAAGAGAGAGAGAAAAAGAGAGGGATAGATAGAGAGAGATAGATGGAGAAACGGTTAGAGAGAAAGAGAGAGATAAATAGAGAGAGAGAAAGAGAGAGAGGGATAAATAGAGAGAGAGAGAGAAAGAAATAGAGAGAGAGGGAGAAGAGAGAGAAAGAGAGAAAGAGAGAGATAAAGAGAGAGAGAGAAATAGAGAGAGAGAAGAGAGAGATAAAGAGAGAGAGATAGAGAGAGAGAGAAAGAGAGAGACAGCAGGCAAGCGGTGAGAAGCCACTTAGCATTTTGAGAAGAGAGTATGGTTGTGGTTTCGGTCGTTTAGTCTGTCTCACGGTTACCTGATGAAAGACCAGGCTGAGCTGTGCGGTTCTATACAGGCGAGAGAGAGAGAGAGAAAGAGAGAGAGAGATAGAAAGAGAAAGAGAGAGATAGAGAGAGAGAAAGATAGAGAGAGATAAAAAGAGAGAGATGGATAGAGAGAAAGATAGAGAGAGTTAGAGATAGAGAGAGAGAAAGAGAGAGATAAATAGAGAGAGAGAAAGAGAGAGGGAGATAAATAGAGAGAAAGAGAGAGAAAAAGAGAGAAGAGAGAGAAAGAGAGAAAGAGAGAGAGAAAGAGAGAGAGAGAAAGAGAGAGAGAGAGAGAGAGAGAGAGAGAGAGAGAGAGAGAGAGAGAGAGAGAGAGAGAGAGAGAGAGAGAGAGAGAGAGAGAGAGAGAGAGAGAGAGAGAGAGAGACAGGCGAGCGGTGAGAAGCAGCTCAAGCGGCATGGAGCTGAATACTAGTATTATTACTATTCCAGAATGCTGGTCTAAAGCGCAGTGGATTCATTGAGGTCGTTTGTTACTTCACAAAGTAAACTTTTCTCTGAAACTTGAGTTTATGCGAAACTCTTTTTCTTATTCTCTGTCCTTCTGTTTACTTTTTATCAAAGTAGGATCTGTTGAAATCTCAAACCACAGCGCACCATCCTGTTTAACCTATACGCGCGCTTCGATGTCCTGGTAGAGAAGCACCCTGGAGGTGAGCTTTACTACTACTCCTACTACTACTACTACTACTACTACTACTACTACTACTACTACTACTACTACTACTACTACTACTACTACTACTACTACTACTACTACTACTACTACTACTACTACTACTCCTACTACTACTACTACTACTACTACTACTACTACTACTACTACTACTACTATTACTACTACTACTACTACTACTACTACTACTACTACTACTACTACTACTACTACTACTACTACTACTACTATTACTACTATCACTACTACTACTACTACTACTACTACTACTACTACTACTACTACTACTACTACTACTACTACTACTACTACTACTACTACTACCACCACCACCACCACTGTGAGTGAAGTTCACGGGCAGTGAGGGACTGAAAGGCTTGGTGAGAGGGCGAGAATGTATGAATGAAGGCAAGCTTAGCCTTAGACCTATATAAGTCAGTGAAATCTAAGGTTCATCCTCTTTCACTTTACATTACATTGATCGAGAAGAAAGACGGGAGATTGTACATCTGTAGAGATAAAATCGGGAGAGGTGAGAAATTTTGTCATAAGGATCAAGATTTAGATTTTAATTAATAATAATATAAATAGTAAAATAATAACGAATTTAGAGATTTAAAGAAATAGTTAATTTCCTTTCAGAAGTTTTGTTAAATGATGTCTAGTAAATCATGATATTGTTGATTTTGTTGATATGAATTAATGATTGAATAGCTGATGTTAAATTAAAAAAAAAACTGTTTTCCTATTCTGTTGCAGGAAAAATTATATTAAAAATTTAGCCCCGAACAGAAGAAACCAAAAGGAAACAAATATTAACAAAATAAAATTTTAAATCTCCTAATCTTCAGTATGAAAAATCATTGTTAACAAAAAAAATTGAAAAGGCAATTGTGTCCTAAGTGACAAGCAAGAAATAAATTATACTTATTCTGAGAGATCCTAAAGAAAACTGTCTCATAAACTGAGTTAAAAAAAAAATACATTATATTCTGAAAAAGATAATTTTGTGTAAAGAAAGACAAGTCAAGAAAAGGGACTATTACAACAAGAACTGGTGTGTGTTAACAATCAAGGATTGGTGTGTGTGAACGAACAAGAACTGGTGTGTGAACAAAGATCTGGTAGTTGGAAGCAAGACGTGGAATACAAGGAAAGAAAAAGAAAAATGTAATTGATAAGATAGAATTTATATAAGAATTAATAGCGTAGGTTTAATTTATAATTTTGCTTTATAGATATGTTTATTTAGTTTCTTAAGATTATTATTTTTTGTTTTTGTATTATGTAGAAGGGGGGAACTCATTAGAATAAAAATTTAAAATTCTAAAATATTGTTGGGTTTTTGATTTTGTCATATGAATCTATATATATATATATTTGTGACATTATAATTAAAAGAAAATTTATTATGGGTTATAATTAATTTAAATTAAGTAAAAATAATTTGTTTTTATAGAATTTGAGTCCTTTGTAAGGAGTTATAATCAAATTTTATAAATTAGATATCCCTTTTTATAATAATATAGTGGGTACATTAGAGAGGGGGATATATTTTACATGGAGGGGACACTATTGGGAACACTTTAGGGGCAATTGACTATATTATAATTATATAACAGTAACCCTATAATATCAGTTTTTGCCATTCTCTTTTAAAAATTTTTCCTCTCCTCGATTTTAATTCTCATTATATGCGGTACGCATACTATGTTCTAATATCGTGCTATTATTTTTATCTCCACGAGTCGGTTTCATCATCGCACTGGGCGGTGCATCCACTGGGACGGCCACAGTGTTGAGGAGGTGTATTGCGGGGGAGGTCGTCGGCGTGTTGACTCCGGATGAAGAGTAACGAAACAAAAGCTAAGTGATTTTTTTTCCCTGTCACATTACCCGGAGAGACGACAAACCTATTATAAAAATAAATAATCTAAAATAGTGTTTTATCTGAGACAGTTACATGCTCACATTTCTTATTGTGTTATAATTGTATCTATTTCGGAGAGGTGGCGCGGGTATTGTCTCTTTTGTCAGCAGAGTTTTTCCGAGTTTTTTTTAATATAACTATCCAAGTATTTTCTCTAGATTGTTAATTGACCCCCTTAAATATAGTTTAATCTAGAATTAAGTACACTCCGATCGTTATATTATATTATAAGTGGTAGCGAAGAATACATTCCAGAAATTTTCTACGGCTCGGCTGATTCCTGAGATAATATAGTTCTATAGGCTGTACCTTATTTATTTCACAAAATTTTCGTGTTTAGATTGTCGCGTGGTTCTGTAAGATATTACGAGAGTGTGAAACGTAATGATTGATGTTTTTCTCACATGATTTACTATCTGTCTAAGTGTATTCTAGTTAGCTATATTTTTACATATATTTATATCCCCACCCATAAATTTATAGTATGAAATTAGGCTGTTATGAGTTCCCACCCTTAGTCTTGTTTCGTTAGTAACAAAATGGTCTTGTAGCGTTTTTTTTACAATGCATTCTTTATAATTTTATTGTGAGTAAAACCTATTTTCTGCCTTAGAGTACACACATCTAGATCTAACTCTAGAATTAATTATACCATAGTCACTAATTTAAAAAAATGTCAATATAAACACTATTATACAAATATTTATAAAAGAACTATCTGTTCTTAATACGTGTCTTTGAAAGCACAATATGAAAACGGTAAACTGAGAATATTAAAAATGTTGGTGAGAAAGTCAAAGGACTAACAAACACTAAAGTGAACATATACAGGTCATTTCACCAGATAAACAAAATATTAGTAATTTGGAGATCAGTGCACGTCTCCAATATTACATTCTACAGGTAAAAGTAGAAAACCTCAAAATATAATATAAAATAAATAAATGTATAAAGAATCAAAGAAGTGAGTTAAACTCACTACATAAATGTATCTCCTGTAGGCTGAAAACATAGATATTGATGAGCCTCATATGAGTTAAAGTATCTGTGGACGGAAAAAAAAGTAAAACTGACATTAAATTCGCAAAGAAGAGAAAAAAGGATTTAGAACGAAGATAGGGAGAGAGAGAGAGAGAGAGAGAGAGAGAGAGAGAGAGAGAGAGAGAGAGAGAGAGAGAGAGAGAGAGAGAGAGAGAGAGAGAGACTGAGTGAAAACTATCCAAAAAGAGATGGAAGAACTAGCGACACACAATTGCAAAGGAAGACTGAGTAATATACTGATTTAGAAACGGACAGAAAGATATAAAAGAACAGTCAAAAATGAGAGAAGAGGCGCAAAGAATAGAGAGAGAGAGAGAGAGAGAGAGAGAGAGAGAGAGAGAGAGAGAGAGAGAGAGAGAGAGAGAGAGAGAGAGAGAGAGAGAGAGAGAGAGAGAGAAAGGGAGAGAGGGAGATAGGTGTCTATTTTTTACGTAGTGGATGCGTCGAATGTATTATGATTTCTAACATTTTGTGAGTCTTACGTCGTTGGTACAGTGTGTCTGGTCGCCATGTTTTTACCTATTATTCCCCCACCGACCTTGTTTTTGAATGTTACCTCTACAACAGATGAGAGCAAACCTTAAAAACCGCACATCATTAAAGAATAAAATATTTGGAGTAGATTTGGATTAATGTTAAACTAACTGAGTTTCCTTATAAACAATACCTTCTTGTTTTAATGGTACTGACAATTACATCTGTGTTATTTTTCCAAGTTAGTTTATTATTTAGAACAACGCCAAGGTATTTAAATGTTTCCATTCACACTACTTCTTTTCCTTTACTTATTAATGCTTCAGGATTTTTCTCTTGTCTACGAAAATCAATCACCAAATCTTTAGTTTTACTTCTATTTAGGACTAGACATGATTCCTGTCGCACCAGTCAACGAAAGAGTTTATTAATTTTCTTCTTTATAGTTACGATCTACTAACACAGGAATTGATTGGTTTTATGCGCTGGAGAAGTCACAGAACTTAAGACAAATACCTACCTCAGGTTTGTCTAAGTTCGCATACATATTATTTAATGCATGTAGAATTGCGTCATCAACGCCTCTTTTTGATTCATAAGCATATTGGTAGAAATTACCAACGAGTTCGTTAATATCAGGCATAATACATTTTTTCAAAAATTTTCAAAACGCAAAGAGCGACAGGACGTAAATAATGCCTGTTATGAACATGGGTTTTTTTTTTTTTTTTTTTTTTTTTTGGGGGGGGGGGGGGGGGGGCCACAGGAACAATACATGATGTTTTCAATACTTCTAGTACTGTAAATTGCTTAAGAGATATTGAAAATGGACAAAAGACGCCGGAAATTGGTCGGCACAACGTTTTAGGACGATGGGTCTTACACCATCTGGCCCCGATGCTTTATTTGGTTTCATTCTTTTTAGTACCTTGTATATCTCACCTTCTTTCCAACAATCCTTTCATTTACACATATGAATATTTTATTCAGTGTATTTTTTCTCTCCTCTCTTTCGTTTTCAAAATCATGACAGTCGAACCTTACATAAAACTTGTTTCAACCATTACCATACTCAAAATTTTGCTTTCAGCATCTTACAGTCATTCTTTCTTTTGGGCCCACTCATCACATTCATTCCTTACCAAACTCGTTTCATAATGTTACTTTCAAAAAATATTTTCTATCTTTTTTTTTTCTTCAGACTGAGAAACAGTTCTAAGTACGAATGAAAAATAAAACCCAAAACCAACAGTTAACAACGCGATCTTAAAAATACTGATCAACCGGGCCAGATAAAACAGCAATGAAAAGGTACGAGGAAAACATCATCAACGACAACAACAACAACAGCAACAAAAACACCAACAACTACAACAAAACAACCAACAACAAATGAACCTCGAACCCATTATGGTCTTCGCGATTTTAATTATTTAAAAACAGAATCATTTTATCTTGCCGATTCCTTCTCTCTCTCTCTCTCTCTCTCTCTCTCTCTCTCTCTCTCTCTCTCTCTCTCTCTCTCTCTCTCTCTCTCTCTCTGCTTTCTCTCGCTCTCTTTCTTGCACTAACGAATGAATAAGGAGGACAGAAAAAAGGGTTCGCCTTGCGAAACGGCGAATCAAATTTCTTTTTACTTTAGTTTAAATTATTCGTAACAACCACGACACAGGAAGTCAAGGTCATAAAAAAAAATATAAACAAACCCCCAGGGGAATTGACAACGTGAAAAAATTCACCTGATACAAAGGACAGCTATTTGAAGCCTATCAGTCATCGCGTGGAGTTACATATCTTAAAAACCATACACGGTTTTAACGGATTTTCCTGAAAAATTGAAAATTCATCTCAATATGCTTCATAACAGAGAAAAATTTATCTTTTATTTATGTAATATTCGGTAAGAAGTACAGTTTTTAGTTCAATTTCACGGGTTTTTACCTTCATAAAATAGATATTAAGCAAAATTGTCAGAAAATGCGTCGCAAGTAAATCGCATGAAGAAAGTGTCACTGTTAACTCAAATGAATCAGGAGAGATTGAACTTGGCAACTTCGCCAGGAACTGGCCCCAAGCCCTAACGGTGTTAAGGCCCGTAAAACGGTCAAGGTCCACATACTATGACGACCTGCGCCTGTCGTCATTTATGCTTTGGGTATGATGTGGCTCCTCTCATAAAACACCGGGATGCACACTTGTGTACATCACTTTGGTGCTTGGAAGCTGGCAGGGAAGCTTTGTCGTGGGTTGTGTGAGAAGCACAACCTGCTCAGAGGTACCGGCGACTTGGGTACTTCGTCGATGTGGTGTCGGTGGGCTGGCTATCCTAAGAGTGTCCATATGGCGGAGGTTCAGAGCTGAAACCCTTCACCCCCTGCAATCTAATGACATTTCTTCCTTTATGGGGAGTTGAATATCCTCCTTTATAGGGAGAGGCATTTTTGTTTGTTTGTTTTTTTAGCTTTGAAAGGGACATTATCCATTAAATATCCAACACCCTTCTTTTTATTTGTTATCTTTCACGTGAGAGAAATTTAACATAATTTTCCTTTACTCCACTAACGCACTGTCCACTGGTGACTGGCACGTCATATCTTCTTTTCAGTACTAAAATCGTGATAGATTCTGCCTCGATGAGACTGTAAGTAAATAGCGATATATATATATAAGAAAATTATTTTGTAATAAACTTATCAAGGTAGAGTCATAAAGGTAAAATTAATTAAGAGAAACAAAGAAGAAAGAGATAGCGAGGAAAAGATAGAATGAGTGTGTAAAAGAAAAAAAAATTAGAGTACAAAGGAAGTGAGACATACAGCTAGAGGGAAAAGTAATGTATTGACGTAGACACACGCGAAAGAAAAATAAATATTTATCTTAAGTGGGCATCAAGACGCAAAGGAAACAAAAAAAAAATAATTTTCTTAAGAAAGGGAAAGACATGAAGAAAAAGGAAAGAGAGAGAGAGAGAGAGAGAGAGAGAGAGAGAGAGAGAGAGAGAGAGAGAGAGAGAGAGAGAGAGAGAGAGAGAGAGAGAAAGAGAAAGAGAGAGAGAGATAGAGAGAGAGAGGGAAAGAGGGAGAGAAAAAAAAAAGGGGGGGGGGAGGGAGGGAGAGAGAAAATGGAAGACGAAGAACTAGAAATACAATAAAGAAAGTGTCCCACACAGTTACATATGAATAGTGAGTTATAAACATAGACAGATACGGAAAGATAGAACACTGTATTGAAAGTGAGAGAATAGATCTGAAGCAAGGAAACTGATGACAATAACGTTGTAACGGTGAAGGATCGCTGGTAAATATTGATTCAAAGACAAGACAGATGAAAACGACTTATTTCGATAGACGTTAGAAAACATCAGCAGAGAAAAGTGGTTTAAAAAAAAATGGAAGACCAGTCACAGGCATAGACAGATCGTGTACATTGACGCTTGTTCATAAAAGAATTAGAGAAAGAATAAACATGTAACAAAAGGAATGATATATTTATAGCGATTTATAAAGAGGTCAGATTCATTAACAGAAGAGAGAGAGAGAGAGAGAGAGAGAGAGAGAGAGAGAGAGAGAGAGAGAGAGAGAGAGAGAGAGAGAGAGAGAGAGAGAGAGAGAGAGAGAGAGAGAGAGAGAAAGAAAGCGAAGGGGATTGAAGTAGAGAGAGAATAAAAAAGATGAAACAGAAGGAGACAGAAGGAGAGATAGTGTGGAAGATGAAGAATCAGAATTAGAGGAAAGAAAGAGCAACACATAGTTAGGAAGTAAGAAAGACTAAAAAACCGCCATGGACATATCTAATTAAAATAAAAAAAAAATAAAATTCGAAAATGACAAGACAGAGGTACATAAAAGAGAGATAGTCATAGCGATAGGTAGACGGATATACAGATAGACAAAGAGAGAGAGAGAGAGAGAGAGAGAGAGAGAGAGAGAGAGAAAGAGAGAGAGGGAAAAAGGAAGGGACAGGGAAAAAGGAAGGGAAAGGGAAAATGGGAGAGGAAGAACTAGAAATACAATAAAGAAATTGTCCCACTCAGTTACACTCAGTTTTAAACATTGACAAATACGGAAAGATAGAACACTGTATTGAAAGTGAGAGCATAGATGTGAAGAAAAAGATCGTGAAATAGAGAAACTAAGAGTGCGTGAGAGATAGACACAAAGAGAGAAAGAAAGAGAGAGTAAGAGAGGTAGAGTTAGAGAGAGAGAGCTAGTGGGAAAGACTTCACATACATAGAGTGCAGTTAGAGCTAGTTCTCGGGTATCTTACTTCTAGTTTAAGATGGGATTAATTAATCTACAAAGTATTTAACAATATAGATGACCGCCTGTTTCTTCAACCACTACGTAAATCACGAGAAAAGAATGGCCAGATGTTTCTAAATCCATTACAGCATCTGCCTGTAAAAGGTCACTGACTATAAATTATTTTGTAGGAAGAAATGTAAATACTTACATCATATTTTACTAAGAGTCAAAGATTATAATTCGACTTCACATTGATTGTACTATCACAATAATCACCCAAGGATTGTAAATGACATTTTATTTCTTCAGCCATTACAACAGCCAGCCAAAGATCATAAATTACTACACATTGCTCAATCATTACAACATCCAACCAAGGATTGTGAATGACAGTATGTTGCTTGAACCGCAACAACAGCCAACCAAGGGTTGTGAATGAACAGTATGTTGCTTAAACCGCAACAACAGCCAACCAAGGATTGTGAATGACAGTATGTTGCTTAAACCGCAACAACATCCAACCAAGGATTGTGAATGACAGTATGTTGCTTAAACCGCAACAACATCCAACCAAGGATTGTGAATGACAGTATGTTGTTTAAACCGCAACAACAGCCAACCAAGGATTGTGAATGACTACATTATGCTTACAGTACTACAATCATCACCCAAGAATTTTAATAGACTACATATTCTTTGAATCACAACAACTTTCTCCTAAGCTTTAAGTCATTACATGATTCAATTTGTAAATCACAACTTAATTTTTGTATGTGTGGCAAGTTTTTTACCGTTTTCACTGGAAGATCATTTAATTAATAGTAAGTCTTTTCCTTTTTAGATCTTTCTTTTCTTGATTTTATATCAGAGAAATATCCATCACAGTCTTTTACTTCTGCTAACTACCCTCCATTGTCCCTGCTGAGGGCATCTGTCGATGTGTTTCCTGAAAAGACTGAAATCTCTAAACCATGACACTCAACGTCATAGCAGGATTAACGAGTGTGTGTCCCCTGATGTTTTTAAAACCTGTGCACTATGACTCTCAGCGTAATGTCAAGAATAATGAGTGGTTTTCATCTGGACTCAGTAAAAAATGTGGGAAATATGACTCCTAGCACTATGTCAAAACTGAGGTGGATGATTGCCGAAGATGGTACCTGATTTGATTCATGCTTGTTCTTTCTCTATGTGTCTTTTTTTTTTTATTTCTCCAGAAATTGTAGGAATGGTCAAAGGTATCAGTCTGGTTTTTGTTTAAAATAAAAGTTTCTCAGAAATTTGTGTTATGGATCCTGAGATATCTTGAACTTCGCCCAATGATGTTTCGTTATGAATCAGGAAAGTGTGTTAATGGAATTGAAAAAAAAACAACCTGATGGAATAAAAGTATTGTCATGAAATCATATTCGACCGAAGTAAATAGTATGAGCCATAGAAAATAAACTTTTGAAACAACCAGAAATGAGGCAGTAGACCATTAGGGTCTAATATGTTTAGCAATTATACGGACGATCATAAAAAAAAGATAAGGGAACTCCTCTTCTATCTTTGAAAAGTCCTGATTTCCGAACCCACAAGGTTTCCAAGTGTTTGGGCTGCTGCTGATCTCACCTCTCACGGTTAACGATTTTACTTGCAACATTTCTCACAAACATTCACAATAACAGACAGAAGCTTGGCTATAGATTAGTATCTCACCTCTCACGGTTAACGATTTTACTTGCAACATTTCTCACAAACATTCACAATCACAGACAGAAGCTTGGCTATAGATTGGTATCTCACCTCTCACGGTTAACGATTTTACTTGCAACATTTCTCACAAACATTCACAATCACAGACAGAAGCTTGGCTATAGATTAGTATCTCACCTCTCACGGTTAACGATTTTACTTGCAACATTTCTCACAAACATTCACAATCACAGACAGAAGCTTGGCTATAGATTGGTATCTCACCTCTCACGGTTAACGATTTTACTTGCAACATTTCTCACAAACATTCACAATCACAGACAAAAGCCTGGCTATAGATTAGTATCTCACCTCTCACGGTTAACGATTTTACTTGCAACATTTCTCACAAACATTCACAATCACAGACAAAAGCCTGGCTATAGATTAGTATCTCACCTCTCACGGTTAACGATTTTACTTGCAACATTTCTCACAAACATTCACAATCACAGACAGAAGCTTGGCTATAGATTAGTATCTCACCTCTCACGGTTAACGATTTTATTTGCAATATTTTTCAGAAACATTCACAATCAGTGACACAAGCTTGGCTTTAGATCAGTATCATCTACGGAACTTGAATAGAACCATTTTTAACAGAGTAGTAAAATATAAAAGATATGGAATATAATATAATATTATGTTGTTTGCTAAATTTTCAATATTTCAGACAATGTAATCTTATATGACCTTCCTACTGTTAACAGACCAAAACAAACTTCAAACTTCCACAGCACCCAGCGTGAAGCTGCCGGACACCTTATTTTGGCATGTTTCGACCGGTCCCTCTTACATGCCGTGTAATGTTTTTCACAAGTTCCGGTAAAAAAGTCGGGACAGCAGTGCTCTTTAAAAGATTGTTTTGAGCAACATTGAAAAGTGTAATTATCTCGTTTATCATGAAGTAAATAATGTTACGACGAAATCAAAATCATAAAAAAAATCTGGAAACATAAGACGATTTTCCATAAACCTATGCCCCAACATTAAAGACTAGTTCTTGACTTTTACCCATTATCGCTTAGTATCTAAATTTTAGACTGTCAATTCTCGAAGAAAGAGGTCCTTGGTTTAAATCCTGGCTCAGTAGAGTGCGATGTCGATTCTCTGGAAAGATTCATTGCAAAATTAATATTTTTCTAATGTCGCTCAAGTGATAAATTGGTACCCGGCTATAGGTGGGAACGCTACAACGTGGTGCAGTGTCTAACAGATGGTCCTCTGTAGCTCTTGCTCGTGTGACGTGGTCCCTGTGATGAGCGCTCTGGGCACATTTGTCTAGCACGGCTGTATAAAAGCGCTCATTTCTTATTCTTTAGTTTCCATTTTCTTGCTACCATCCTAAGTCCAGCAGGTGAAGCTCTTTACACTAGCCTTAGAGACAACAATCAGAAGATTTCACTTCCATCTGATTTTACACGACATACTGACTCACGTTCACCTATACAAACATATAAAGGCCAAGCTACAGAAAGCCAAAATATCTACATATTTCAAAAATGCAAACATATTGCACAAACGGGAGATCATGGAAAAGAAATTTCAACTCCCAGACGATATAATCTATTATGATGATGAACCAAGATGATAAAAAAATTACTATTTTCAGTTAAATGGTAGCATGAATTTTTGAATTTTTACTCATAGAACATTAAAAAGCATCTCGAAATGTGATGGTTCAGCTTAAGGGTAAAAAAAGAGAAACAATTTGAATCACCGTTTGTTGTGGGATTGGGAGAGCTAGACCCGAAATATGAATCAAATGGCAGATTCAAAGCTTTTTCTTCAGGGAAGATTTCAAGTCGTTCCGAAACTACTTAATCTGCTCGACAGAAGCCTGTAGACGGTGACTAGTATTATATCTTTTAATGTCATCTTCTTTAGCATCGTGACAAACATTATATCTTTTATAGTCACATTTCTTGGCATCATGACTAGTAGGCCTTTAATTTATTTTACAGTTATCTTCTTGGCGTCGTGACAAGAATTATGTCCTTTACAGTAACTTTCCTTAGCATCGTAATATCATATTATATCTTGACTGGTGTTTATTCTAAGTCTGGTGCGATAGGCACCGTGCTACCCCTTGGACCGGTAGAAGACAGGCCCGTAATTGTGGTGGAGTTGGATGTGGCCTTGCTGCTGGGTCCAGTATCCCCTCGGTTTCCCCCCGAGCCCGCTGTGTATCCGCGGCGAGTAAGCCGCCGTCCATAGCAAGACGCCCTCCCCGTCAGTATGCGGATTAGCTGAGTCCGGAAACGTTTGGCCGTGCAGAAATAGAGGAAAAAGTTGATCGCATGAGAGGAATCACAAAGAAGGTACGCAACCATTCTGTAGAGATTCCAGCGCGCTCCCGTTACAGTGTCCACTTTTGGTGCGTGGAAACCATGGATAATGACATACAACACCCTGGGAAAGGAGAGCACCAAAAAAACTACTCCTGCCGCAATCAACATTAGAGTTATTGCCCTTTCCACCCTGGCCGTATCGTCCAACATCTTCTGGTTATGGTTGGACGTGGCTGCATTGGCTGAACTGTGAGACTTGGATTTTTTGGGGCCGCCAGCGCCATCTTGGCGGCTTTCTTTGAGAACCGTCATCTCCTCACCGCTTCCGTCGCTCTTGCGCATGAGCGACATGCGATGTTTCCTCGACCTCTGGAGACCGTAGATGATGAAAGCTGTGAGAAGTGCGATGAGAACGAAAGGTACGAAAAGATAAAGTGCTACGTTCAGGTACAACCACACGTTTTGATAGAACGACATGAACCTGTGGATACAGAGAAATGTCAAAATATTATTAGTTTGACGATCAGTCAATTCCATTATGCTTGAAACAATACTATTTGATATGATCATTATTTGTTCACATGACCAGGGTTTTTTTTTAAATGCCGGCGCTGAAGCCAAAACTCATATTAAAATAATAAATCAATCAAAATCATCGTTTTTGAAAAGAACTTAAATTTTTAAATAAATGACACTTGGTTGATGTTAGATCAGTGCTCAACCATGTCTCTCTAAAAATTTTGCCAAATATCGGATTGGTTGTTTGGTTTTTTTTTTTACTTTCGCCACTTCAATTCTAAATCATTTTTTACTTTCGTTGTTAACATTTTCTCACATTGATTTGGTCATTGGAGCTCATTTTTTTCCTGCAACTTTTCTGATAAATTGTTCTAAATCTCTCAGAGTTCTGTGTGAGCCTATTACCGAAAAATACGGGAAGTTTTATGATTAAAAAAGGCGATAATTCCTCAAACCATGAGATAAGCATAGAAAAGCAAATTTATCACATATTCTTATTACTGAGAGGAGAACGTAGGTTTCCTACTGTAAGATGTTCGTGCGCGTTATAAGCAAACCCAAGTTCCCTTCTATCACATGTTTTATACACACAAACAACCGCAAAATCCCTACAATGAGATTTTACTTGTAGACAAACGTTAGTTTCCTACTGTCAAATATTCGGTGTATCACAAAATCCTACTTTCAAACGATCAGGAGTTCAATAGAGGCAAGCTTACCATTCCTTCCAAAAGAGGTGCGTCATAAACGTCAATTATGTTCACGATAAGAAAGCTTATACAGATAATAACATAAACCTGACCATAAAAATCTCTTCATACACAAGAACAATTAACTCAAACGCAAAATTAAGCGAAGCCGAGAATTCCCCTTCCCCTTCTCCCCCAGAAGAACTGCAACATTTTTTTTTATTATATCTTCATACAACCTCGGTCACGTCAGCGTCTAAAACTGATCAGCGAGCTTTATTAGAAGATTTGGGAGTCAGGCTTACCAAATAGAAATTTTTTCTTCTATATCCTCACATTTGGTAAAATTGTCACTATTTTCTCTGTGCGTATACAACCAAAATCTCTCACCTTTTTGCTGTTGTACACATATTATTTTGAACTGTCCGCGTCACCCCTAGTGCCGTCATGATGAAGGTAAACAGTGAGCCAATCAGAATGGCAGCACAGATGTAGCTCCGCCTCTTTGTGAAGAGATAGGCTTTCTTGAGCGGGTAGCAGACGGAGATGAAGCGCTCCAGACAGATGAGGACCAGGATCCAGTTGGCTGTCGTGCTGAAGAAAATGCTCAGAGGAGCCATTATCTTGCAGAAAAAGGGATGGTCTTGCATCTTGGAGAAAAAAAAACCATTGCGCTCATTGAAAGATTCAATCATTTAATATTTAAGTAGATTTTTCTTTGCATATATACCATTATATCAAGAATTCCATTTAATCCGAGGTATAAAAAAAGTGTATGAAGAACTCAACTACTTAAAGCAATAATCAATAATGGATTGATGTATTGAGTTCGATGAAAATGCAGGGAATGGATACCGAGAGAAAAGCGCTGTTAAATGGAAAGGCTTAATTTTGATAGAAATTAATGAACAAGGCATTAAGCAGTGAGAGTTCAGCTTTTCTCTAAAAATGCATGGAAACTATTATCGAAGACAAGGTATTTCATCATGGTGCCCAATAAGTATATTTGTCTTTACAAAAATCATATTCAGATCTAAGTAATAGTGAAATTCTTAGTATATTAGCAGCAGCAGCACTGATAGTAGAAGTAGTAGTAAGATTATTATGAGTGATAGTGGTAGTAATAGTTGTAATAAATATAGCAGAACTAACCGTTTTGGTGGAAGTGGAAGTAGTATTAGAACTAGTAGTAATAGTAGTAGTAGTAGTAGTAGTAGTAGTAGTAGTAGTAGTAGTAGTAGTAGTAGTAGTAGTAGTAGTAGTAGTAGTAGTAGTAGTAGTAGTAGTAGTAGTAGTAGTAGTAGTAGTAGTAGTAGTAGTAGTAGTAGTAGTAGTAGTAATAATAATAGTAATAGTAGTAGTAGTAGTAGTAATAGTAGTGGTAGTAGTAGTGGTAGTAGTGGTAGTAGTGGTAGTAGTAGTAGTGGTAGTAGTAGTAGTAGTAGTAGTAGTAGTAGTAGTAGTAGTAGTAGTAGTAGTAGTAGTAGTAGTAGTAGTAGTAGTAGTAGTAGTAGTAGTCGTAGTAGTCGTAGTAGTAGTCGTATAATCGTAGTAGTAGTAGTAGTAGTAGTAGTAGTAGTAGTAGTAGTAGTAGTAGTAGTAGTAGTAGTAGTCGTATAATCGTAGTAGTAGTAGTAGTAGTAGTAGTATTAGTAGTAGTAGTAGTAGTAGTAGTAGTAGTAGCAGTAGCAGTAGCAGTAGCAGCAGCAGCAGCAGTAGCAGTAGCAGCAGCAGCAGCAGCAGCAGTACCGTTGGAACAGCAGTTTTGGTAATTATAACTGTATAACGGTGTGTGTTACCCCATGCTGTCCTAACTGGTTCCCCAAGAGCTTGACGATCAGCGCACACCCATCGAACACAGCCAAGAGCACCACGAAGAAGGTGGCAGGGCTAAGAGCGTGCATGGACAAGATGGTTGCTACAGTCAGAGCGTTGCTAGGGACTCCAATCACTGCCAGGACGATGAGGTTGTATTTGTGGATATTGCTGGCGGCGAGGTTCAATTGATGAAACTGCGGCATGTCGTAGCTGTGACTGTCAGATGAGAATTGAGTGTAAGGAAAGGAGAATAAGATAAAAAGGAAAAAAAATGATTTTGGAGAGACGGAGGAGAAGATAATAGAGAAAAGGGAGAAAAAAAAACAAGATGGAAGGCTGAGAATGAGAAATAGATAGATGAGAATAGGAGAGGAGAGAATTAGCACAGAGAGAGAGAATAACAAGAAAAAGTTTACTTTTTTTTGCTTGAGATCTCCCTTACTTTGAAAGAAAGTCTTGATGACAACCTGGGGGTATATATATATATATATATATATATATATATATATATATATATATATATATATATATACATGTATCTACAAAGATAAAAGAAAAACAAGGAAGAACTTGCAACTGCACGGATAAAAAATCCTGCCCGCTCAAAGGCCAGTGCCTCTAAATGGGAGTGATATACAAGACAACTGTGGAAGAGAAAGCCTCGAAAAACAAACAGGACACTTTCATAGGAATAACAGAAAATGAGTTCAAAACCAGATACAACCAGCATACATCGAGCTTTAGACTTAACCACAAACAAAAAAAAAAAACAGGCACCACCTTAAGTGAATTCATATGGAAACTTAAGGAATCAAAAACTGAATGCCACTTATCATTGGATGTAATCGAAAGAGCGCAGCCATATTCAGCAGCAACAAACAGATGCAACCTATGCATAGCAGAGAAATATTTCATTCTAAAAACAAAACTAAGCCTCAACAAAAGAAGGGAAATCTTTTCATCGTTCCGCTACAGAAAGAAGCATTTACTACAAAACTTTCAGTGGCCCGGAAACGAAAAACAACGGTACAAGGTGGGAACGACACCCGAACACACCTCAGTCATACCCGAAGAGAGGGGAGGACAAGCGAGAACTTTGTCTTTTGCTTGAGACACCAGTGTCGTATGAAGAGAAGGTTTCAATTAAAATATAAAAAAATAGCAAAGACAAGCAGGATGACTACGCCAAGGAAGGTGAATATAAAATCTTTACTTCTGTCACCATGCAATGGAAGGTAATAAATTACAGTCACCATGCTAAAGTAGTTGACTATAAAAGAAAAAGTGCCAGTCACCATGCAATGGAAGGTAATAAATTACATGTCACCATGCTAAAGTAGTTGACTATAAAAGAAAAAGTGCCTGTCACCATGCAATGGAAGGTAATAAATTACATGTCACCATGCTAAAGTAGTTGACTATAAAAGAAAAAGTGCCTGTCACCATGCAATGGAAGGTAATAAATTACATGTCACCATGCTAAAGTAGTTGACTATAAAAGAAAAAGTGCCTGTCACCATGCAATGGAAGGTAATAAATTACATGTCACCATGCTAAAGTAGTTGACTATAAAAGAAAAAGTGCCAGTCACCATGCAATGGAAGGTAATAAATTACAGTCACCATGCTAAAGTAGTTGACTATAAAAGAAAAAGTGCCAGTCACCATGCCAAGGAAGTTGACAGACAGATGGAATTCAGAGAGCATTACACATTTACGTAATCAAGTAGGATGGACACATACACGAGGAAAGCAGGATAGACTAAAAGAGTTTGTAAGATTTTGGATGGAATAGGGAGACTGAAATAGATACTTTACGATAGATTTAGAGAGACAGTGAGAGGGTGCTAGAAATAGGGAGAGACAAAACAAAGAAAAATAGTTTAGGGGAAGCATAAGGAGTGTTTAAATATAGAGACGGAAAATAAAAAAAAAAGATTGTGTTGAGGATTATTTTTTTAGATTATGAGAGGATGTGGTAGGGGTACAGGTACGTAAAAGAAAGAGAGACATAGACGAAGACAATGTTGCAGAGTGAGAGAAACAAGAAGGAAGAGAGACAAAGAGGAAGACAATGTTGCAGAGTAAGAGAAACAAGAACTTGAAGAAAGAAGAGAGACATAGAGGAAGGCAATGTTGCAGAGTGAGAGAAACAAGAACTTGAAGAAAGAAGAGAGACATAGAGGAAGACAATGTTGCAGAGTGAGAGAAACAAGAAGGAAGAGAGACAAAGAGGAAGACAATGTTGCAGAGTAAGAGAAACAAGGACTTGAAGAAAGAAGAGAGACATAGACGAAGACAATCTTGCAGAGTGAGAGAAACAAGATGAAAGAGAGACATAGAGGAAGACAATGTTGCAGAGTGAGAGAAACAAGAACTTGAAGAAAGAAGAGAGACATAGAGGAAGACACTGTTGCAGAGTAAGAGAAACAAGAACTTGAAGAAAGAAGAGAGACATAGAGGAAGACACTGTTGCAGAGTAAGAGAAACAAGATGGAAGAGAGACATAGAGGAAGACACTGTTGCAGAGTAAGAGAAACAAGAACTTGAAGAAAGAAGAGAGACATAGAGGAAGAGACTGTTGCAGAGTAAGAGAAACAAGAACTTGAAGAAAGAAGAGAGACATAGAGGAAGGCAATGTTGCAGAGTGAGAGAAACAAGATGGAAGAGAGACATAGACGAAGACAATGTTGCAGAGTGAGAGAAACAAGAACTTGAAGAAAGAAGAGAGACATAGACGAAGACAATGTTGCAGAGTGAGAGAAACAAGAAGGAAGATAGACATAGAGGAAGACAATGTTGCAGAGTGAGAGAAACAAGAAGGAAGATAGACATAGAGGAAGACAATGTTGCAGAGTGAGAGAAACAAGAAGGAAGATAGACATAGAGGAAGACAATGTTGCAGAGTGAGAGAAACAAGAACTTGAAGAAAGAAGAGAGACATAGAGGAAGGCAATGTTGCAGAGTGAGAGAAACAAGAACTTGAAGAAAGAAGAGAGACATAGAGGAAGACACTGTTGCAGAGTGAGAGAAACAAGAACTTGAAGAAAGAAGAGAGACATAGAGGAAGGCAATGTTGCAGAGTGAGAGAAACAAGATGGAAGAGAGACATATACGAAGACAATGTTGCAGAGTGAGAGGAACAAGAAGGAAGGGAGACATAGAGGAAGACAATGTTGCAGAGTGAGAGGAACAAGATGGAAGAGAGACATAGACGAAGACAATGTTGCAGAGTGAGAGGAACAAGAAGGAAGGGAGACATAGAGGAAGACAATGTTGCAGAGTGAGAGGAACAAGATGGAAGGGAGACATAGAGGAAGACAATGTTGCAGAGTGAGAGGAACAAGATGGAAGAGAGACATAGAGGAAGACAATGTTGCAGAGTGAGAGGAACAAGAACTTGAAGAAAGAAGAGAGACATAGAGGAAGACAATGTTGCAGAGTGAGAGGAACAAGATGGAAGAGAGACATAGACGAAGACAATGTTGCAGAGTGAGAGGAACAAGAAGGAAGGGAGACATAGAGGAAGGCAATGTTGCAGAGTGAGAGAAACAAGATGGAAGAGAGACATAGACGAAGACAATGTTGCAGAGTGAGAGGAACAAGAAGGAAGGGAGACATAGAGGAAGACAATGTTGCAGAGTGAGAGGAACAAGAAGGAAGGGAGACATAGAGGAAGACAATGTTGCAGAGTGAGAGGAACAAGATGGAAGAGAGACATAGAGGAAGACAATGTTGCAGAGTGAGAGGAACAAGATGGAAGAGAGACATAGACGAAGACAATGTTGCAGAGTGAGAGAAACAAGAACTTGAAGAAAGAAGAGAGACATAGAGGAAGACACTGTTGCAGAGTAAGAGAAACAAGAACTTGAAGAAAGAAGAGAGACATAGAGGAAGGCAATGTTGCAGAGTGAGAGAAACAAGATGGAAGAGAGACATAGACGAAGACAATGTTGCAGAGTGAGAGGAACAAGAAGGAAGGGAGACATAGAGGAAGACAATGTTGCAGAGTGAGAGGAACAAGATGGAAGAGAGACATAGACGAAGACAATGTTGCAGAGTGAGAGGAACAAGAAGGAAGGGAGACATAGAGGAAGACAATGTTGCAGAGTGAGAGGAACAAGATGGAAGAGAGACATAGAGGAAGACAATGTTGCAGAGTGAGAGGAACAAGATGGAAGAGAGACATAGACGAAGACAATGTTGCAGAGTGAGAGGAACAAGAACTTGAAGAAAGAAGAGAGACATAGAGGAAGACATTGTTGCAGAGTGAGAGGAACAAGATGGAAGAGAGACATAGACGAAGACAATGTTGCAGAGTGAGAGGAACAAGAAGGAAGGGAGACATAGAAGAAGTCAATGTTGCAGAGTGAGAGAAACAAGATGGAAGAGAGACATAGACGAAGACAATGTTGCAGAGTGAGAGGAACAAGAAGGAAGGGAGACATAGAGGAAGACAATGTTGCAGAGTGAGAGAAACAAGAAGGAAGGGAGACATAGAGGAAGACAATGTTGCAGAGTGAGAGAAACAAGAAGGAAGGGAGACATAGAGGAAGACAATGTTGCAGAGTGAGAGAAACAAGAAGGAAGAGAGACAAAGACGAAGACAATGTTGCAGAGTAAGAGAAACAAGAACTTGAAGAAAGAAGAGAGACATAGAGGAAGACACTGTTGCAGAGTAAGAGAAACAAGAACTTGAAGAAAGAAGAGAGACATAGAGGAAGACAATGTTGCAGAGTGAGAGAAACAAGATGGAAGAGAGACATAGACGAAGACAATGTTGCAGAGTGAGAGAAACAAGAAGGAAGGGAGACATAGACGAAGACAATGTTGCAGAGTGAGAGAAACAAGAAGGAAGGGAGACATAGAGGAAGACAATGTTGCAGAGTGAGAGAAACAAGAACTTGAAGAAAGAAGAGAGACATAGAGGAAGGCAATGTTGCAGAGTGAGAGAAACAAGAACTTGAAGAAAGAAGAGAGACATAGACGAAGACAATGTTGCAGAGTGAGAGAAACAAGATGGAAGAGAGACATAGACGAAGACAATGTTGCAGAGTGAGAGAAACAAGATGAAAGAGAGACATAGAGGAAGACAATGTTGCAGAGTGAGAGAAACAAGATGGAAGAGAGACATAGACGAAGACAATGTTGCAGAGTGAGAGAAACAAGAAGGAAGAGAGACATAGACGAAGACAATGTTGCAGAGTGAGAGAAACAAGAAGGAAGGGAGACATAGAGGAAGACAATGTTGCAGAGTGAGAGAAACAAGAAGGAAGGGAGACATAGACGAAGACAATGTTGCAGAGTGAGAGAAACAAGATGAAAGAGAGACATAGACGAAGACAATGTTGCAGAGTGAGAGAAACAAGAAGGAAGAGAGACATAGACGAAGACAATGTTGCAGAGTAAGAGAAACAAGAACTTGAAGAAAGAAGAGAGACATAGACGAAGACAATCTTGCAGAGTGAGAGAAACAAGATGAAAGAGAGACATAGACGAAGACAATGTTGCAGAGTGAGAGAAACAAGAACTTGAAGAAAGAAGAGAGACATAGACGAAGACAATGTTGCAGAGTGAGAGAAACAAGATGGAAGAGAGACATAGACGAAGACAATGTTGCAGAGTGAGAGAAACAAGAACTTGAAGAAAGAAGAGAGACATAGACGAAGACAATGTTGCAGAGTGAGAGAAACAAGAACTTGAAGAAAGAAGAGAGACATAGACGAAGACAATGTTGCAGAGTGAGAGAAACAAGAACTTGAAGAAAGAAGAGAGACATAGAGGAAGGGAATGTTGCAGAGTGAGAGAAACAAGATGGAAGAGAGACATAGAGGAAGACAATGTTGCAGAGTGAGAGAAACAAGAACTTGAAGAAAGAAGAGAGACATAGAGGAAGACAATGTTGCAGAGTGAGAGAAACAAGAACTTGAAGAAAGAAGAGAGACATAGAGGAAGACAATGTTGCAGAGTGAGAGAAACAAGAACTTGAAGAAAGAAGAGAGACATAGAGGAAGGCAATGTTGCAGAGTGAGAGAAACAAGATGGAAGAGAGACATAGACGAAGACAATGTTGCAGAGTGAGAGAAACAAGAACTTGAAGAAAGAAGAGAGACATAGAGGAAGGGAATGTTGCAGAGTAAGAGAAACAAGAACTTGAAGAAAGAAGAGAGACATAGACGAAGACAATCTTGCAGAGTGAGAGAAACAAGATGAAAGAGAGACATAGACGAAGACAATGTTGCAGAGTGAGAGAAACAAGAAGGAAGAGAGACATAGACGAAGACAATGTTGCAGAGTGAGAGAAACAAGAAGGAAGGGAGACATAGACGAAGACAATGTTGCACAGTGAGAGGAACAAGAAGGAAGGGAGACATAGACGAAGACAATGTTGCACAGTGAGAGGAACAAGAAGGAAGGGAGACATAGAGGAAGACAATGTTGCACAGTGAGAGGAACAAGATGGAAGGGAGACATAGAGGAAGACATTGTTGCAGAGTGAGAGGAACAAGATGGAAGAGAGACATAGAGGAAGGCAATATTGCAGAGTGAGAGAAACAAGAACTTGAAGAAAGAAGAGAGACATAGAT
This sequence comes from Elysia crispata, assembly GCA_033675545.1. NCBI lineage: Eukaryota > Metazoa > Mollusca > Gastropoda > Plakobranchidae > Elysia > Elysia crispata. The sequence goes on along the minus strand of JAWDGP010006800.1, from coordinate 126,125 downwards.
GAAGGCAATGTTGCAGAGTGAGAGAAACAAGATGGAAGAGAGACATAGAGGAAGGCAATGTTGCAGAGTGAGAGAAACAAGAACTTGAAGAAAGAAGTGAGACATAGAGGAAGACAATGTTGCAGAGTGAGAGAAACAAGATGGAAGAGAGACATAGAGGAAGGCAATGTTGCAGAGTGAGAGAAACAAGAACTTGAAGAAAGAAGAGAGACATAGAGGAAGGCAATGTTGCAGAGTGAGAGAAACAAGAACTTGAAGAAAGAAGAGAGACATAGAGGAAGGGAATGTTGCAGAGTGAGAGAAACAAGAACTTGAAGAAAGAAGAGACATAGAGGAAGGCAATGTTGCAGAGTAAGAGAAACAAGAACTTGAAGAAAGAAGAGAGACATAGAGGAAGGCAATGTTGCAGAGTAAGAGGAACAAGATGGAAGAGAGACATAGACGAAGACAATGTTGCAGAGTGAGAGAAACAAGAAGGAAGAGAGACATAGACGAAGACAATGTTGCAGAGTGAGAGAAACAAGAAGGAAGAGAGACATAGACGAAGACAATGTTGCAGAGTAAGAGAAACAAGAACTTGAAGAAAGAAGAGAGACATAGACGAAGACAATCTTGCAGAGTGAGAGAAACAAGAAGGAAGGGAGACATAGACGAAGACAATGTTGCAGAGTGAGAGAAACAAGAAGGAAGGGAGACATAGAGGAAGACAATGTTGCAGAGTGAGAGGAACAAGATGGAACAGAGACATAGAGGAAGGCAATGTTGCAGAGTGAGAGAAACAAGAACTTGAAGAAAGAAGAGAGACATAGACGAAGACAATGTTGCAGAGTGAGAGAAACAAGAAGGAAGGGAGACATAGACGAAGACAATGTTGCAGAGTGAGAGAAACAAGAAGGAAGAGAGACATAGAGGAAGACAATGTTGCAGAGTGAGAGAAACAAGAAGGAAGAGAGACATAGACGAAGACAATGTTGCAGAGTGAGAGAAACAAGAAGGAAGGGAGACATAGACGAAGACAATGTTGCAGAGTGAGAGAAACAAGATGGAAGAGAGACATAGAGGAAGACAATGTTGCAGAGTGAGAGAAACAAGATGGAAGAGAGACATAGAGGAAGACAATGTTGCAGAGTGAGAGAAACAAGAAGGAGGAGAGACATAGAGGAAGACAATGTTGCAGAGTGAGAGAAACAAGAAGGAGGAGAGACATAGAGGAAGACAATGTTGCAGAGTGAGAGAAACAAGAAGGAAGAGAGACATAGACGAAGACAATGTTGCAGAGTGAGAGAAACAAGAAGGAAGAGAGACATAGACGAAGACAATGTTGCAGAGTGAGAGAAACAAGGACAGAGTTACCCTTATTACATTTGTGTTTGTTAGTTGCTATAATGACAAGAAAGATATTATAACCCTCAGATATGTGCACTAGTGTCAGGAAATGACTATAATGACACAGTTATATTTTGACCTTAATACAATTATCTGTGTATATGTGAACGGGAATGACTTTAAAGATAAAATTATATAATTGTTTTTAATACATGTGTGTATGTGTCAGAAAATGACTATAATGACATTTCAAACTAATGATTTACTAACCCCAGATTGCCGCCTTTGTGAAAATAACCGAGCACGTCCAAGCCGCTGAGGAGATCGTCAGACCCGCTGTTGTCAAGGTTTCCAGTGGAGTCGTTGCTGCTTATGTTCGCCATGTTGTTATATGTGGATGCCGTTGCTATTGTTACTACTGCCGCTGTTGCTTTTGTTGCTACTGCCGCTGTTGCTATTGTTGCTACTGCTGCTGTTGCTATTGTTGCTACTGCCGCTGTTGCTATTGTTGCTACTGCCGCTGTTGCTATTTTTGTTACTGCCGCTGTTGCTATTGTTGCTACTGCCGCTGTTGCTATTGTTGCTACTGCTGCTGTTGCTATTGTTGCTACTGCCGCTGTTGCTATTGTTGTTACTGCCGCTGTTGCTATTGTTGCTACTGCCGCTGTGACTATTGTTGCTACTGCCGCTGTTGTTATTGTTGTTACTGCTGCTGTTGCTTTGTTAGAGGTGATAGATCAGAGATCTTTTTCGTACTATTTATGTCTCTACAAATGAATGTTCTCCACTGATCCTAAATTTCTTTTTTTTTTCTTTTGCTGCTGTAGTTGCAACTAAACTGGCTGTTGTGTTTGTGGTTTTTACAGTTATGTTATCTATGCTCGACTCCTTTTTGATACTGTTGTTACTGCTGCTTCTGATGTTACTGAATATGTCAGTTTTAGTATATTGGTATAAAGTACAACAATCTATGTGTTGAAATAGAAACAAAACAATCCCTGACTTGTTGCTGTCGTTGCTGAAATCATTGCTGACTCAAATCATTATTCTTTAGGACTGTCCTGCCGTCACTCTCACAATGAATATTCACCAATGCTTGAACTTAACTCCTTGTTCTGCCAGTCTTGCTGGTCACAAGGAAGGATTTACTGGTGTGAATAATGCTGTTACTGTATCACCGCATTCTGCCAGTCTTGCTGGCCACAAGGAAGGATTTACTGGTGTGAATAATGCTGTTACTGCATCACCGCATTCTGCCAGTCTTGCTGGCCACAAGGAAGGATTTACTGGTGTGAATAATGCTGTTATTATATCACCGCATTTCTAAAGCTTGGTGTTTCTAAAACTTTCTATGGGGCTACTTGGCGATCGTCACTATATTGTCTCTTACATAAGCATGGGCTGTTCTCTTTTTTTGCTGATCTTCTGCATTTGGTTTCAAGATTGTTTAGGGTGCAAGGCATGGAAATGGTTTGAGTTAGAACTTTTTTTTTAAATTCATGATTCGCTTGACAGATATGTGGCTTTGTCGTCTTGTCCCTTGATAATATCCTGTCTTTTGAAGAAACAGCTGATCTTCACGGCCATATGCTGATTAAATTTTGCTAGTTTGATGAATAGCTGATCTTTACGGTCAACATGCTGATACAATTCTGTCAGTTGGATGAACAGCCGATTTTCGCACTCAACACGCTAGGGAGAGGGAGATGGAGAAAAAATAAACATGAAATAATAAAACAAATGAGCTTACATTAATTTTTGTTATGAAAGCATGTTAATTTTTTTTTAGTGGAATAAAAAAAAGTTATAAGCTTAACAATAACTTCTCACGAGTATTTCTCTACGATGGAAGTGGTCACTCTATCGCAGGCAGGTATTTTAATCATGAGTATATCAACAAGGGCCACTTTGCAGTCAGAGCCTATGGCTGCAACGCCACAAGAAGGTTGTACAGATTACAGGTCCAACTTATTAGTGGTCATTTTCAATAAGTGTCGAAATTCATTTGCCTTTGATATTTTCTTCATGAGCTGAATTGTTACTAAACTATTTTCACTTTGCATGCGATTGTAGGTGATATATTGTGTAAAACTGGCGGGGAGATAACCGTAAGCCTTCACTCAAAATCTAGAACAAAGTTATAAAAGGGAGATAGACTGCTTCTGTTGATCCAATGGAACCTGAGTCAAAGAGAACTTTGCTTTTCCAGGACAGCGCTCGGTGGTTTAAGTTGGAAGCAGGTAGACATTTAACAGATTACTGCAATCTTACGGAAAAAAATCATTGAAACCAGAAGCAGCAACAACAACAACTTATATCATCATTATGAACTTCAACAGAACACTAGAATCATCAATATCATTTTCTTTCATCATCAAAAACAAAAACAAAAAAAAAAAAAACAGAAAAGGAAGATTTGTAATTTTCACACAGAACGTATTTATCATTGTTTATCGAATACCAGCTTATTTCATTACCGACACCACAGCAAAACGTCACAAAACACAAACCACAGAGCAACCCAAAAAAAGTTAAATGGAAACTGAGGTAATAAAAATGGTAAAAAAAAAGGAATATGATGGGAAAAAAAGAAAGAAAGAAGAGAGGGAAAAGGAAGAAAGGTTGAGGGTGTCGGAAGAAGAAGAAGAAAAACCACCGGAGGAAATGAAAATAGCAAACCAAACATTGTATTCAGAACAGAACAAAACAAAAAGTTTTGTCAAAACCTACAGAACCAGTAAGATTCCTCTTTCTTTCATAATAACATGGCAGTTTTGCCAAAACCTGCAGAACCAATGAAATTCCCGAATCTTTTTATTATAACATGGCAGTTTTGATAAAACCTGCAGAACCAATGAAATTCCCGAATCTTTTTATTATAACATGGCAGTTTTGATAAAACCTGCAGAACCAATGCAATTCCTATATCTTTCGTTATAGCGTGGCATGGCAGTTATTCAGAGTGAGATTACGTCTCTGACACACTCAACAAATGAAAACCGATTTAGAAACTGCGTCTTCAGAATTGATGTTAATAAAACTGAAAACGAAACATATCCCAATTTATCAATCCTTTCAATAAATTTAAGAACTCCGCCTTTTTAAATCGTTTACTTGACAGCTGACTCACTATTCTTGCGTTATTTACCTCGTATAGCATGACTGTTGTATCAAGGACTTTTAGATATTTTTCAAGTCCTAAACATACTAGAATTGTCGTACTATCTGACTGTTTCACTAAAAACTATTCGATATTTGAAATATCTTAAACATATTTAACGCGCATCGTGACGGCATCATAAAATAATAATAATCTGTCGCACTTACCAGCGATCCAATACTGTAATCTTTCACCTTTTTTCAGATATAACACGATTCCTTACAAAAATGAAAAAAATAAAGTTCTATAAACCAGAAAGCGATTATTTATTGCTATCTTTCACCTAAGCCGTTGAATTCTCCCCTTCGCTGTAAATCAGAATAAAGCTGATTCACACTCGTTTAAAATAAATGATTATTCTTTTATGTCGAATATGTATGGCTCACAATGGCTAATAACGAAAGAAATAAATGAAGCCACTTCCTTGGTTACCACTTCAGCATTCTGTAAGGAAAGGATGATAGTGGCATCGGTAGCTCAGTCTGTCTCTCGGTTACCTGATGGTAGACCAGGCTGAGCTGTACGGTTCTGTAAGGGCGAGACAGCGAGGGAGTGCCAGAGAGTGAGAGAGGCGTATGCAGTAGGTGAGCAGTTAGAAGCAGCTCAAGCGGCATGGAGTTGATACTAGCCCAGAATGCTGGTCTAGATCGCAGTGTATTCATTGAGTTGGTTCGTCACTCTGGACAAAGTAAAATATTCTCTAAAACTTCAGTTAAGACGTAGCAATTTTCCCATTTCCTGTTTATTTTTTTTTTTCAACGTATTGCCGCTTAGAAAGTCTCAAACCACATTGAACTATTCTGGTTAACCTATACGTAGTGCTTCAATGTCTTGGTAGAGAAGCATTCTGCAGAAAAGTTTTATTCCTATAATGGGTAGCATCGCAATGTCTAAATGATGAACTAGACAGATAGATAATATGCAGAATCAGGGATACAATTGAAAGTGTGAGGCAGAGACGAAACAGAGAGAGAGAGAGAGAGAGAGAGAGAGAGAGAGAGAGAGAGAGAGAGAGAGAGAGAGAGAGAGAGAGAGAGAGAGAGAGAGAGAGAGAGAGAAGGGTGAGAAAGAGCGGGTGTACGAACATAAAATGTCAATTCTATGAAATGCCTAGTGCACTAGAAACACACAACTATTAAAGCATTTATTTCACAGCCTAATAGTAAAAGCAGGACACTGTAATTGTAATGTGAAAGGCAACAGTTGATACGTGGTTTTTGTTACATAGAAAAAAAAACAAGATAACTATAATAAGACAATTGTTGGGGCGTTGCCACAGAAATAAAATAGAAACCAGGCCGTAATGAACCAAAGAGTTTCTTTGTTACTTACACTCAGCTCTTAGTAACAAGATGGCTGTTTGTTTTAATAGCAGGGAGCATGAATCACCCAGGCCGAGTTGTGTCAAGTCACAGTTTTTGGCCTGCGTGACGCTGTTTTCTTGAAGCTCTTCCAGCCTCTCTGACTGATTTAGGCAAGATTCTGCTCTCTCCTATTCTTTTTATTATTTTCTGATATAATAGGTCTATTGTGTTTTTTTTTTTTTTTTTTTCGCACACAATTTTTAGTGAATACTTTCACGATTTATGATGATAGTTATAATAATCTAAAAGCAGAAAAGATGATGATGTTAATGATAATAGCAAAAATAGAACAACAACAACAACAACAACAACAACAACAACAACAACTACTACTACTACTACTACTACTACTACTACTACTACTACTACTACTACTACTACTACTACTACTACTACTACTACTAATACTACTACTGATGATGATGGTGGAGATGATGATGATGATAATAATAATAATAATAATAATAATAATAATAATAATAATAATAATAATAATAATAATAATAATAATAATAATAATAATAATAACAATAATAATAATAATAATAATAATAATAATAATAATAATAATAATAATGATAATAATGATAATAATAATAATAATAATAATAATAATAATAATAATAATAATAATAATAATAATAATAATAATAATAATAATAATAATAATAATAATAATAATAATAATAATAATAATAATAATAATAATTAGCACAATATCCATAAGAAAAATCAAAATGAAAATATTCATACAATACTGTAGATAATAACTTTTTTTTTAAATATCCCAATTGAAATGTGAAATGTTTCATTCCCTTTCTATTTGTTTGCAGTATTCTCTGTACCCCGATCTTGCAATGACTGTTTGTGAAAAAATCTAGACCATGGCACTTGATTCAACATGTACTCCAGATGATAACAAGTCCCTAGCAACAGCTCATTGTTCATATATCTTCACTATGCAATTGTCAAAACTCTGTCCATTGACAAGATTACAAACCCTAGTCTCAAGGAAGATGCGACCATGCTTGACCTACTAATCACGTGTAATGTCTGTAATATACCCAGAGTTTAGCGAGAGCCATAAACTCGCCAAGCCTCACAGAGTAGCTCTTTGTTAATTTACCCATATTAAGATTCCATATACGCCTCATTAACTCAAATAGAACACTCATTCAAATTGTGCCCTGCTATAAAACAACCAGTTTTTTTTTCATTCTATAAACGTTTAATCAGAAACCGGAGTTGCAGCTGTTTATCGTCATCGGCAGCACGATAAAACACTCGCGAAAAAAAGAAACATCGAAACACGAAAAAAATTCTTCAAGTCCATGAAAAATTTGATAGACGTTACTGTGTTCCCACGTAGAGCGCTAGATGCCTTGACTGTAGAAATTATTCTATTCTATAAAACAAAAGAATCCAACAAAGTGTTGACCTAGAGCGTTATATACCTTGGCTCTAGAAACGAATCTATTCCACAAAGCTCGCACCCAACAAAGATTCGACCAAGTTCGTTTCACCTTTGATAGCTTCATTAAAAGGACAAGGCAGGGCTCTGAAACTAAGGTGAAGTCTAGATAGATAGAGATCTAATCTGGGTTTCTTGACAGGTATCTGAGATTCCTGGTTACTGCTAGGTTGCTGTCTAGAAACAGAGGCGAGAAGAGAGAAAGAGAGAAAAAGGAGGCGGCGGATAGAGACTGAGAGAAACAGAGAAGGAGAGAAAAGGAAAAAGGGAGAGGGGGTAAAGTGAGAGATAATAAAAAAAAGAAAGAATGAGGATGATAAAAAACAGAGACAACAGACACAGAGAGAGAGAGAGAGAGAGAGAGAGAGAGAGAGAGAGAGAGAGAGAGAGAGAGAGAGAGAGAGAGAGAGAGAGAGTGAGAGAAAGTTAGAAAGAGAGAGAAAGTAAGAGATAGAAAATAGACAAAGAAGAAGAGGGAATAATGAAAAAAAGAGAAGAGAAGAGAGACACAGAGAGAGAGAGAGAGAGAGAGAGAGAAAGTTAGAAAGAGAGAGAAAGTAAGAGATAGAAAATAGACAGAGAAGAAGAGGGAATAATGAAAAAAAGAGAAGAGAAGAGAGAGACACAGAGAGAGAGAGAGAGAGAGAGAGAGAGAGAGAGAGAGAGAGAGAGAGAGAGAGAGAGAGAGAGAGAGAGAGAGAGAGAAAGTGATCAAATTACAGATACCGTAATTTTTTTTCTTTAACTTATGAAAGAAGAAATGATTTTTTTAAGGACTGCTCTATAGAGTTTTTTTTCTAGTTTAAGTAGTGGTCGTTGTGATGTGGATCTTGATGTAGCCCTGGTGTAAATAGTAACTCTCATAATTCAAAATCGGAAATATTGAGAAAGAATCGTCAGCACTGGTAGATCATTTCTGGTTCGCTTGGTGAGATTTAGTAGAGTGCTTAGCAAGATTCTCATTTGGTTCAAGGCTTGATGAGATTTAACAAGGTTCTCATTCGATTCAAGGCTTGATGAGATTTAACAATGTTCTCATTTGATTCAGAGCTTGATGAGATTTAGAAAGATTCTCATTTGATTTAGGACTTGATGAGATTTAGCAAGGTTCTGATTTGATTCAGGGCTTGATGAGATTTAGCAAGGTTCTTATTTGGTTCAGAGCTTAATGAGATTTAGCAAGGTTCTCATTTGGTTCAAGGCTTGGTGAGATTTAGCAAGGTTCTTATTTGGTTCAGAGCTTAATGAGATTTAGCAAGGTTCTCAATCGATTCAAGGCTTGGTGAGATTTAGCAAGGTTCTTATTTGGTTCAGAGCTTAATGAGATTTAGCAAGGTTCTCATTTGGTTCAAGGCTTGATAACAATTAATATATTTAGCAAGGTTCTCATTTGGTTCAAGGCTTGATAACAATTAATATATTTAGCAAGGTTCTCATTTGGTTCAAGTTTTGATGAGATTTAGCAAGGTTCTCATATTGTTCAAGGCTTGATGGGATTTAGCTAGGTTCTCATTCGATTCAAGGCTTGATGAGATTTAGCAAGGTTCTCATTCGATTTAAAGCTTTAGGAGATTTTGCAAGGTTGTCATTTGGTTTGAGGCTCCGTCCATTGCCTAAAGCAGAATAAGAGACGCTCTGATCTGATCTCGAATTTACTCTAATTTGAAAGGCTGGAACAATAATGATAATCATAATAATAATAATAATAATAATAATAATAATAATAATAATAATAATAATAATAATAATAATAATAATAATAATAATAATAATAATAATAATAATAATAATAATAATAATAATCATAATAATAATAATAATAATAATAATAATAATAATAATAATAATAATAATAATAATAATAATAATAATAATAATAATAATAATAATAAAAGGAAGAATTAGAAGACGTAGAAGGAGAAGAAGAAGAAGAAGAAGAAGAAGAAGAAGAAGAAGAAGAAGAAGAAGAAGAAGAAGAAGAAGAAGAAGAAGAAGAAGAAGAAGAAGAAGAAGAAGAAGAAGAAGAAGAAGAAGAAGAAGAAGAAGAAGAAGGCGTTGTTGTTGTTGATGATGATGGTTATAATGGTGATGATGATGAAGAATTAAGGAGAAAGCAAGGAAAAAAAAAAGAATATGAGACAGAAAAACGCGACCAAGCACAATTTAAAAAAAAATTAATAGGAACTTTTGTCGCAGGGCTGAATGTGTATACAAATAAATGAAAATTGATGGAAAGAGAGATAGCACAACATATAACATAATACGTTGATGGAGAGATGAAAAAAAAGCAATAATCATCGTAATGTCGTATATTTAGATATGTAACACAATAAAGATATTCTGCTACACACCTCAGTCTACTTCGCGCTTTTACTGTGGACTGAACGGTTTTCATTAATATTAAGATAAGGTGAGTTCGGCTTAAAAATGATTGCCATGTATGGTTATGATGCCTAGACTGTTCTGTGAGAACCAATCACTCATCATGGACCACAGGGAATAGATTCATTATGTCTATTCTCTGTGGTGGAAAGAGACATGAGCGTCGCGACTGTGACGAAAAGATTTACTGGAAAAGCGAGAACCTAATTGAATCGTCGTCTGCGGGCCGAAATGTAATTTCTGAAGAAGAGTAAACTGACCGTTGTCTAGGTCTGCGCATAATTGGGTTATGTGGCCATACCTTCTGAATCAGCCAATGCATGCCGGGTGATAGAGCAAGGGGAGGTCATTCACTCTCCCGCTGCCAATTAAAAATTGATGGTTATCTCTCATACACTGGCAAGGGAAGTAATTATTAATTTTCTGTGTTTGAAAGTGCTGAAAAAAATAATTGGTTGCTAAAGAATAGAGCATTTCATGTAGTGATCATTTCAGTTTGTCTCTTTCGTGTCACTCAACTGTAAACCGACTAAACAAATAAAACTCGCCAATGCTGTCTGTGGTGAGGACAGAACTGGAGTTTTTATTTGATTTCTCCTCCTGGCCGTGTCACAGAATCCACACACGCAAACGCACATAGGGGAATCGAGAAAAATGAATAAAAGGAAACAATTTCGTTAACAATTTCATCACGCACGTTGTTTCTTTTAGCTCTGATACGACGGACAAGATCAAAATGTTTACTATTTATCTCATTAAATAGCGAAAAAGAAGATAACAATTTTTATGCGAATTAGTTCGGAAAAATCCAGGCAGTCATCATTTGATTAGTTTAGCCATTAACCAACAAATCAATCCATGAAATAAATGAATGAATCAATATATGAATGAAACAAGCCAATTAATCCAGCAAACTCTTAAATATTTTTTTTCAATAATCATCAATATGACAAGTTTCCCGCAATGTTTCTACTCCACTTCTTATCTTAAGTTTCTCAGTGTTCATAACTGAGCTAAAAAAAAAAAAGGACCAGCAGTCCCCATATGTTTCCCATCGTCAGTTACTCCAGAATGTTTCCGAAGACAAAATAGAGGAAAGAGGGAGCCTTCCCCACCTGTTTCCGGACAAGAAATGCCGAGAAATATCTACATTAAGCCACTTAAGACGCACTTTACAAGTAGATATCTCTTAACCGGGTCTGTGTTAAAGTGAACTCTAGAAGCCAATAAATTATATCTGTAAAGGTCTGTGCTACTCTCGCACTAAAACACTGTGTAACATCACTCTGACTTAGACGGAGGCCATAAAACTGATGGAGTTCCCAAGATGTGTGGTTTTATCGCTGAACTAAATTAAGCTCTTAAAATGCGGGTTTTCAATGTGAATCTGTTGGATGAATGATTGTACACCAGGTAACTAAAACTTGGGTATATAAGCATGATTGCCCGTTCAAGTAAACAGATGGTGCGTTCAAATAAACAGATGGTGAAGACAACTACATTGAAGAAATGCAAACTTCACAAACATAACATACTTATATCCTCAAAATCATATAAATGCACTTAAGAAAAACAAACTTACTGATGACAGATATATATCTTGTCAAGAGCCATACAACCACATTAAAGGAAAGCAAACTTTACAACAATAACAAATACACACACACACACATATATGTAAATGTATATATATATATATATATATATATATATATATATATATATATATATATATATATATATATATATACTCCAGTGCCACTCATAGTACAGTTTCAAAATATAAATAGAGCTTTGAGCTATTGGAATTCTTATCACGTTGGCATGAAGACCTTTAAACAGCTCTCTTTTCTGTTTATCTCATTACAAAGAACATGGTGTTGTGCTGTTGACCCATTGCAGATGCTTTGTAGTGCTTGACCTGATGTGATGAAAACTGTTCTCCAATACAGAGTAAAAAAACGTGCAACTGCTCAGGTAATAATTATTACAGGGAGAAAAATATTAAGGTCCCGGGTTAAAAAAAAAATGTTTTGGTTTACCCTGGATTGCTAAATCTTATAATTATTCTAGATCTAGTCACAATCTGTAAAGCTCATGCAAGACAAATTTAGAGAACAAGTTATTAAAGTGACTTACCTTGAATGTTTCTACGGTTCCTTGCCGACAGTCAGTGAATCTGGTAGATGTCTCAGATAGAAGTACAAAACGCGTGCCAAGGAAATATAAGTGGTATTTACATTCTCATCTGCCGCTCCAGAGCAAAACACGACGATAACAGTTGTTCTAAAAATATTGACCAATCAGATCACTTACACTTTCCAGTACAGAATGTCATATTTACAAAACAAAAAACAAAGCATCATCCGCTTTGAAAATTGTAAACCGCTGATAAATATCTTTAAATATCATTTGGTTCATCAAAACAAATTTGGCAAGAATCTTTCATGAATTAATTATGATTACCAAAGCATTTTAAACTGTTCTTCAATTTGTTTGTACCGCGTGGGAGACTGATGATGGCAAATCAAAATTCAGTAAACTTCATCATTGTATATATACACTCAAGAAAAAAAAGAGAAAAATAATAATAATAATAATAATAATAATAATAATAATAATAATAATAATAATAATAATAATAATAATAATAATAATAATAATAATAATAATAATAATAATAATAATAATAATAATAATAATGAGGAGGAGAAGAAGAAAAAGAAATTATAGGAGGATAATATATAGAGGAAGAGATGAAGGAGGAGGAAGGAAGAGGAGCTCAGGGAGACAAGTTCACCGTGTGGAGGTTAGCTTCCCTAAAGCTGGAAACTGCTACATTTCAGAACAAAAAGTTTAGGTTGAGCATGAGACTCCAATGGAATTCAGTCAATTAAAACACAATTTTCAAATTTTCACAGGGGTGGCCTAGTAAACTCACATAATTATTTGAAAAATCTCTTGTTTTCTCTAATTTAGATATAAATGATTCACCTCAGAGCTCTCTTTGTTTGACAAGTTTTCTACATTTTTTTATGTTAGCTTTAACACCTTTCGAGCTTTTAGAGTTTTTGGAGTAAAAAGGAATAATGAAATTCTATCTTCAATCTCACTGGTGAGAATATGAAACCAAATCGACTTTACAAATAAAATCTCGAGTAACCGCCTCTAGAAAAGTAATAAATGATAAAAAAAAAATGCTGTTTAATATTTCATGCTACGAGGACGATCACAGCATTCCCAAAAAAGATCTTTCTCTGGAGATTCATGTTTTAGGAAGTCCACTGCGTTTCAGCGGGCTCACACTCAACCGGTTTTTTTTTTCCGAATCTCAGAGTAGCTTTTCTTTTGGCTCATAACAATTGAAAAATATGAACTGAAAGAGAGCGAGAGGTAGACCGAGGGAAAAGATCAGACAACTAGGCTAGGAAGATGGACGTGTGGAGGCTAAAGGATGGACCTGATGGTGAAATGATTGTGAAATGTGAGGACAGAGAGGCGTGGAGGGACAGGATCACCAATGCCAACCGGCCTGGCACCCTATAATTATGAATAAAAAATAGAAACAAAACAAAACAAGCATGTTCCCCAATCTACTGAATCTAGAATGTATTACTCAAGTTCCTTATGAAGTTTCATCATTTTGATGTTAATCAGACTAATCAATACCTTCATGAAACACTCATTTCTTTTCTAGCTTTCCTTAAAATTTCACGTAAGAAATCTAATTGCTATCTACCTCCAGACAAATCTATGAAATTGCATAAACACATTTTTCCCTTACATACACGAAAATTATGGAAGCATTATAAACTCAGTTATAAACTTCGATATAAACAGAGCATGAAACAAATTATTTGTCTTTCTCTCCAATCATTCTTTCTTGTTTCTTAACCATCTTCTTTTCTCCTCGTATTTTCTTATTCTTTCCGTTTATATGTTGAATTTTCTTCTTTCACTCTCTTATTCTGTATTCGCTCGATGTGGCTCTGGGTAATAGATTGTTTCCAACACGTTTTTCTCATTTTTCTCTTTGTTTCTCTTTCGATCTTCCTATTTGTTTTTGTCATTATATTTAGTTTCTATCCTCCCCTGCCCCCGACCTATTTGCCCTTATCTCAAAATGGTTGTCTTACTAGTGACATACTGTTTTAATCCTATTGTAAAGCTCTTCTCACGACAAGTGCCATTACGATCTCCAGCACACTCGCGCGAGTTTAACCTTCATAGTTTGACTCGGTTTTGTCATCACATCGTATCTCCATCGTTTATGAAAAGCAACAATATTTATCTTGTCTCCTCCCTGAAATATTCAGTCTGTTTATAAACATCTCCTCTCACGCCAGTTCCAGTGTTTTTGGCGAGAGCTCCGTCTACTTACACTAACACTTTATCTCCTGTACCAATTTTACTGACCCGACATTGTTGAAGTCTACACTAGGATGAAGGGATTTTGTGGGAAATGGTAGGGTAAGGGGTGGTGGGTATAGTTGGTGTCTAGTTAGAGTGGCGAAGATAGCTCAAGCTAAGTTTTGTAGAGCAATTATAGAGTTTTTTCAGGCAGGATTTTCTGCAAATACCAGTTGCCATCAATTTTGCTCAATCTTTCCAGTACTCTGAAATTCATTTTACCGTTCCCTTATTTCTTCATTTCTTCGCTCTCTCTCTGTCTCTCTCTCTCTCTCTCTCTCTCTCTCTCTCTCTCTCTCTCTCTCTCTCTCTCTCTCTGTCTCTCTCTCTCTGTCTGTCTGTCTCTCTCTCTCTCTCTCTCTCTCTCTCTCTCTCTCTCTCTCTCTCTCTCTCTCTCTCTCTCTCTCTCTCTCTCTCTCTCTCTCTCTCTATCTTTCAGAGGTACTTTAAACTTTTCCTGTGTCGATCTCTTCTTTATTTTGATCTGTCTAAAGGAAGTTTTCTCTGTCATACTATCATTGTGTATTATTCAACACTCGGTCATTTTCCTTCAATTTCTGACAGCTTCTTCCTTTTAGACTTTTTTTCTATGATTGTCGAATAGAAGATAAATTCCGCTTGGACATCGGTAGCTCAGAATATCTATTTTCATGTTATTATTTGCTTCTGGCGCAAGCATCATGCACCCATCCCCTACCCGCGAGAAAAAAAAAGATGAGAAAGAATCAAAGTTCTGTAAATTTTCCTGTTTAGATATATAGAGTAATGGGCTCTCGTAAGGTGTGTCCACACGAAAAAAAATCTCACATCTCAAAATCGGTGTTTGGACGACACAGCTTCCTCTTCGACTCAGTCACCTAGACAATTTTGGTTTTGATGACGGTCTTTTGCTTTTCGAACACTCAAAACACCCAGGTGGGGGCAGGGGGGGGGGGGGTGAATAGGAGAAGGTTTGTATCTTCTTCATGTAAATCACTAATATTGATTTCATTGGCAAACAAGCTGGGCAGGGGCAAGGGGGGGGGGGGGGGGGGGCGGCATTAAAACAGAGAGAGGTATAGAGAGAGAGAAAGAGCGCTATATATATATATATATATATATATATATATATATATAAGAGAGAGAGAGAGAGAGAGAGAGAGAGAGAGAGAGAGAGAGAGAGAGAGAGAGAGAGAGAGAGAAAGCGACAGAAAGAGGAAGAGAAAGAGCGCTAGAGAGAGAGAGAGACAGAGAGATAGAGTCAGAGAGAGACAGAGACAGAGTAAGAGAAGAAGAGAGCGCTAGAGAGACAGAAATAGAGAGAGAGGGAGAGAGAAAGAACGGAAATTGAGAGATGCTAGAAATGTTCACCGGACAGCGTTTCTATCTCGGCAACCTGGACAGTGAAAAGATTTCGGAGGTTCCATCAACTTTGTAAGAGAGAGAGAGAGAGAGAGAGAGAGAGAGAGAGAGAGAGAGAGAGAGAGAGAGAGAGAGAGAGAGAGAGAGAGAGAGAGGCAGAGAGAGAGACCATCGGCCTAAGTCAAAGCGGACGAGGTTTTGATGCCCATACCTCTAGTATTGTTCTCTTTCTTTATCTACAGACTCATCCAAAGATCATCAGGAACTCCTTTTGTAAGATTCCCCAATGATAATGACAAAGTCAGCGAACAGACATCAATTTAGTATGACATTCATTCCATGTAGAGGGAGAGTTGTGATGTTTAGAAAACTTAATGTCTTCTTTTTTCCAGTTTCTAATGGAAACGCTACCCTAATGGTTTTCCTATTCTCCAATCGTTTGTGGACTCGGGTTTTCTCATAAAGGATGAATTCCCAAAACATGAAGGGTTAATTCCCAGAACAATATACTGTGTCGACTTATTGTTCCAACACGTTGAACTGAAACACCATACCGACTTTTGATTAAGACTCGACAAAAATAGTTTCTAAAGCTTTAAGCTAGACCTTTATTAAGGTGAAGCAGAGAGAGAGATAGAAAGAGAGAGCTATAGAAAGAGAAAGAGAGAGAGAGAGAGAAAGAGAGAGAGAGAGAGAAAGAGAGAGAGAAAGAGAGAGAGAGAGAAAGAGTGACTGGCAGACTCACAGACAGAGACAGATAGAGAGAAAAAGCTGGAAAGTCAAAGGGGGTATGGCGGGTGGAGGGAAAGAGATAGAGGTAAAGGGAGAAAGTCAAAGTGGGTGAGAGAGGGATGGAGATTGAGATAATTAGAGATATAGATAAGAAGAGAAACAGAGAGAGAGAGAGAGAGAGAGAGAGAGAGAGAGAGAGAGAGAGGTAAAAGAGATATAGATAAGTATACAGAAAGAGCGATATAGATAGAGAGAAATGGGGTGAGAGGGAAGCATAGAAATAGGCACAGAGAGAGAGAGAGAGAGAGAGAGAGAGAGAGAGAGAGAGAGAGAGAGAGAGAGAGAGAGAGAGAGAGAAAGCAAGCAAAAAAAAAAAAATTAAATTAAAATGGTGGGGAGAGAGGGAGAATTAGGTAAATAGATAAGAGACAGAGAGATAGACAGAGAGAGGTTAAGCGGTCGTAAATTAATTCCTATAAGAACAAGACAATACCTCAGTACGCTCAGCATTTAAGTCATGCTATTGTTAGTAATAAGGTCAAAATGTCTTCTAGAGTTAATATCAAATCCAAGCGACTAGCTCACGATTCACTCAGATATCAATATTCCATTCTGAACTGAAAATATAGAAATTCACAGAAAAAAAAAATAGGATGAGAATTTTGTTATCCAAACTCAATCCTCATTTTAGTGCAACTGAAAACGTAGAAACTCGCTCAAATTTTTTTTTTATAAAAAAAAAAGGATGGGAGTTATGTTATCCAAGCTCAATCCTGATTTTTGTGCAATCATTCAGGATAAATTAAGTCTACCTGTTAAATATAAATGCATGTTACTGTGAAAGTTGCAGTCAATTGTCCGCACCTTCCTCAACCTTTATCTTCTCACCCTAAGTCAGACTAAACAATCAACAATACGCTCTGAGGAGGCGACTGGTGGATCCATAACTTGAAGTTCTTGCGCATGTGAAAGACAGCAGCTATAGAGATGGGAGGCGGAGTTTGAGAGAAGATATATAGCTTGGTTGTATTCTTAATAAAACGATGTTTTGTCCTGTTGTTCTTAATATCGCGGGCTGAACACTGATTTACACTTTCGATTTCTCTCTCCTTTGCCCACTCTGTAATTTCTTGATATTGTGATATTGTTAGAGGAGACACGCCTCCTCTCCTTTTGCACGAGAATCCAACTCCATCGTTACTTGGCAATGTGATATTACCAGAGCTTCAGGAGAAGAGATTGTTAATCAACTGCCCGAAGAGTGCTCTCACTCGCATTCACACCGGGCCCAACCAGAAAATTATCGAGATGAGCGACTCGGCAGTTGCTGGAAAACCATCCCTCATGTCACGTGGTTTACAGCATCCACCAAAGTTTCTTCATCAGAATCTCCGCGGCCAGCTAGAAATTAACGGATTTCTTTCACCAAGTGATACCAAGCGTCTTCACAAGCGATAAGCCCAAGACATTACACGGCCAGTGTGATGACAATCTCCACGTCTTCTCTCTCTCTCTCTCTCTCTCTCTCTCTCTCTCTCTCTCTCTCTCTCTCTCTCTCTCTCTCTCTCTCTCTCTCTGTTTTTTTTTAATTTGGCCCGGTAAAGGAGCAATCCATGAAATTAATTTTCTTGATTATTCACAAGACGAAGCTGCTGCAAGTTTGAGCGCATGTGCAGTCATGAGATGTTGATGTATGGAATATCAGGTCATGAAAAGCGCAAATATAAAATCGAAATGAAACTTTGTTCTCCTATGTTTTTATCTGAATACAATCCACAGAGTTGCTCAACCAATGAACTAGATCGGTCGGTGTGGAATCTGAGAACAAAATGGCATGAATCTAGACCGGCTCAGCTGGTTTCTTCTGATCCGTTTGGATGTTTAAAAAAAGAAAGTTCATATCCAAACATTTTTAATCAATGGAGACGGTAGGCTCAACTGGAAGCTTCCGTAACTATGATGTAAAGAATAAATGAACCAAGTGAAGATAAAGACCTTAAGGTTTACGTATATTTATCTCGTGACAAAATCCACTGTCTCTACGAATAAGCCAGCATCTGAGGAAAGATTCAAAGTAAGGACATACCAAGTCCTGATAGAAGATGAGATATTCAGTGTTTCGGATACCATCATATAACTCTTAGCACCCAGAAAAGATTTGTTAGTCTCCTGAGAATTGCATCGAAGGTTTTTTTCACGAAGAGCACATTGAACAAGCTAGTTAGGTCAGCTCTTACGGTCCTTATTTTTCCCCCGTGTCTTGTATATTTTACTGATTCAAAGATAAAAATAGAAGCATGACACAAATTATGTTCGCATCCAAACTTCCTGTCCAAGCTCTCATCACTCCACTTCATCCCGGCAATGAAATTCCCGAAACTGCGCATCTATCAGTGAGTCATCCCATGACCCTTGACCTTTGATAGATGACCCATCGTAGACCCAAGCTCGCCATCTTGAATCCCCGCCAGATACGTGAGGTGGTTATGATGTTGCCCGGTCACCTCACTTCCTCATTTAAATAGCTGGATACCCGTGTGGCAGAGTGTACATACCACACTACGACTTGTCCACTAGTCCAACCAAAACTGTTGGGGCAAGCAGCAAATCAGGGCCTTCACCTGAAGTGTTTCTATACTGACCTCCGACACTTGAAGAATCTTAAAGCAAGAGCTTCCCTAAAGAAGTTTAGTGTCTGTTGCTGGAGGCTGGGCACAACATCCAAACTCGCGTCTTGTGCAGCTCCAGAAGAAGAAAATGTTGACAGAAAAAGAAATTGCGGACAAAAGAAATTACAGAATGGAAAAGTTGAAAAATAGGTGGAGAACGTGATATTTCTGAATATAAAGGATGGAGAAATGTGAGAGAAATATAAATATTGGTGCCACAGTGGGCCATCCTGCAGACCGGGTAAAGGAAAAAATATATCTGTTTGCGGACTTCTGAAAGTGTTATCATCAGAGGATGAGAGTAGAGTCTCATTGTCGGAGCTTGACGGGGGCTAGTTCAATTTCTCATCAATGTTATATTTGAAAGCCAGTAGTAATCCAAACACTGTGTTGATACAGAAACTCGTGCACAGAATCATTGTGCGTCACTGGCAGAGCTAAGAAATGGGCCACGCTCTAGCTGTGGAAGGTGGTGGTGGTTGGATGAGTGTGTGTGTGGGGGGAGGTTGGGGAAAGGGGGGGGGGGGGGAGAGGATAGGGAGCATATTAAGGTTATCACATGTCTGAAATAGCCCGAACAAGATTTTTCAAAAAGCAGAATATTAAACGCCGAAATTTGCGAATTAGAAGGATTATTCCTCCTTTCGCAGCTCCAATACCTCAACATCAATGCAGGACTCTGCTGAGAGTAAAAAGCGGAATAATTTTTACTGTTTATACACTCGCTCTGTTTTAAGAACTACTTAGTACAGCATTTTTCTTTCTTTCCCTCTCTCTTTCTCTCTCCTCCTCTCTCTCTCTCTCTCTCTCTCTCTCTCTCTCTCTCTCTCTCTCTCTCCCTCTTTCTCCCTCGATATTTCTCTCTCTATTTTTCACTTTCCACTGTCCATACCGAGAGCGTTTCTCAATTTCAAGACGACAGTTTAATCACAGCTGAGCAGACCTTCTCACAAGGAAAAAAACCCCACAATCTCCATAGCTTCACGATTGTAACACTGTAACGTCGGATAGTCATCATACCTGCACCAAGTAGCCTTTATTTTACTGTAAGAGTGGCATCTTCCAAAGCATGCCCTATCACTGGACTGTCGGTAAAAATCGGAACTTTTTAGTGTACCGGTGGTAAAGAACTTGTTGAGATGTTCTCCAAGCCTTACTGAGGTGTATCAACAACCAAGAAACTGACACGCCAATAATCTACAGGCTTGGCTAGGCTCAAAAAGCTCTGGTTTTAGACAGCGGTACAAGAGAGTCTTTGATCCCTTCCCCCAACAAACACGGCAGGAGAACAGAACACGGAATTAAAGATTCTTCTTCCTTCTGCAGCCCTGTCTTGTTTTCTGAACCTATTGCGAGGGGTCGGTTGACATTTGATTCCAATTTCTTTATTTCCATCCTTTCCCTAATCTTTCTGTCTCTCTCCTCTCTCTGTCTCTGCCTCTGTCTCTCTCTCCCTCTATGTTTCTCTCTCTCTCTCTCTCTCTCTCTCTCTCTCTTTCTCTCTCTCTCTCTCTCTCTCTCTCTCTCTCTCTCTCTCTTTCTTTCTCTCTCTCTCTCTCTCTCTCTCTCTCTCTCTCTCTCTCTCTCTCTCTCTCTCTGCCTCTTTCTTTCGCTTAACAGTTCTCCTTATCTTTGCTCATCAGTTCTTCCATCTGATTTCTTTGTGTCGCTCGATCCAACATTTCGTTCTTTTTTTAATTTCTCCTTCTTTGATTTCTTTTTTTTTTTTACCTCATTTCCAGATAACGCTCTGCTGTTTCTGAGTTCAACAACCCTTCCAGTTTCATCCTTCTCTCTCTATCCCTCACTCTCTATGATCCTATCTCTCTCCATCTCCTTTCTTTCCCCCCCCCCTCTCTATTTCTCTCCATCTCCTCTCCCCCTCTCTCTATATTTCTTTCCATCTCCTCTCCCTCCCCCCCTTCTCTCTGTCTCTCCCTCCCCCCTCTCTCTCTGTCTTTACCTCTCTCCACCTCCTCTCTCTGTTTCCCGATCTACCTATCTCCACTAGACCATTAAACACTGACGCTCGCTCATGTCACTTCTATGATTTTTCCAAAGATATCCCGTCCTACTAGAACTACTGGAACTGGGTGAAAAATCTAACATCATCCTTACCTATTTTGTATTTTACATCTTTAGTTTTATAATATTTGCCTCTTGACTCTTTACATAGACGCAGGATTTTGTAACAAACAATTTTCGCCAGATCAAATAAGCCAAATTGATAATTTTTAGAACTACATAGTTGATGAAAAACATTGGAGCGAAAATGTCCGCCCCTCTACGTGGCCGCCTTAGATGTTTCCTCATTAAACAAATCCAGTCGAGATTGTTGATGTTCCTTAAAAAAGAGAGAAGAAAGTATGACGCCACAGACAAAATGAGAGCAAATGGTACAAGTATTATCACGTCACATTGATCGCGGAGGTAGTTTCAGGAATGACTTTTCCTCGCAGTTTTATAGTAAACTTAGAGCTATCTTGCTGTATAAAGACGATGAACTATCAACTGGTTACCACTGACACATCGCGGTTGATGGGTCACAGTTTTATCATTTTCTCTTGTTTTCTCCTGTATCAATGGAGGATCAAAGCCTTCCGTTCGGAATGTTAACCGGAAGTGATGTTGTGACACGGGACATCCAGATTCTGCCCAATTATTCTCTCTATCTAAAGTCTTCCGACAGACCAAACTTCCTGTGTCTTCAGTGGCCATGTAGTCGAGATTCGGTGAACGCGGACTGAGTTTCTTCCCGGCGGTGCAGGCCTAGATGGTGGGAGGTCGGTCTCAAGATATTTACGGCCTCTGTTATTAGATGGGAGGTTAAAACTGCAAGTTTTCAACATTATGTATCCCTAGGTTTATGAGGGTATCTTGTAGATTAGTTTTGTATTACCAGTAAAAATAATGTTTTCATCGGTCAAGGGTCTGACACAAGGTCAGAATGCTTCAGACAAGCCAGTAATATAGAGCACGAGAGTGTTCACCTCTCTCTCTCTCTCTCTCTCTCTCTCTCTCTCTCTCTCTCTCTCTCTCTCTCTCTCTCTCTCTCTCTCTCTCTCTCTCTCTCTCTCTCTCTCTCTCTCTCTCTCTCTCTCTCTCTCTGTTTTTCTACTTTGCTATCTTAATCGCTATTCATCTTTGTATCAATCTACCTATCTAATGATCTATCTATCTAAACATCTACCTTTCTATTTATCTATCTATATCGATCGATTTCTATCTATCTACATTAAATATCTATCTATCTACTGTCTATCCTTCTGCCTATCTATATTTCTTTCCATCCCTGTATCTTTGTATCTACCTAAAGTAATATATTTTTTTTAAATCTATCCATTTGTGGATCTTGCACTTTATCTATTTATCAATATATCTATCTCTCCTCCTGTCTCTCCAACTATTTATTTATCTGTTTATCTATCTATGCATCTATCAACATCTATATTTTTCAAGTCCTCTGTGTGGTTTTGGATGAGAACTAGAACATAACGCCTTCTCTGTCAAATAGGTGGACCAAGAAGTTAACCCATATTCAAATTTACTTCTCTCAGTACAATAGCCAGCTTATATAAAATGTTTATTTTTAATTTTTCTTTTCGTATCTACATCTCGAGGAAATTGAATAGCTGTGACACAGACACTGAATGTGTGTTTGGAGATTTAAAGCTTTGAAAGAAAAGCAAAGAATGGGAAGATACCTTTTTGTCCCTACTTGTTTTTGTTTGCTTTTGAAAAGAAATAAATTATCCAATTTATTCACCGCAATGTGAGTAACGACCGAAACGCCCATCTCTCCTATTTGAGAAGAAGACTCCTCGCCGCTTCTAAAGATGATAATCGAAAAATTGATGGTTCTAATGGCATTGAGAAAAGAGATAAATCGCGTGATGGATGTTTACATTGAGTGCCGGCTGCAAAGTAAGCCACATGCGTTTGCGCGCATTGGGTGAGACCTATGCATTTTTTTTTATCTCTGAACTTATCGCTCCATTTTCTCTCTACAACGACAACAGGACTGTGAAATTCTCCATGTGATGATGAGATGAGGACTTTTCAGCCAGTTTTTATAAATCAATATGCAGACCTCTGTGACTTGATAGTCCTAACTTTTGGGAATTAAATATAGAGCGACCAGATCAGAACTATGAAGAGGATATTTGGTCAAACTGGCAAGTTAGCGCCAACTATTATTGGTGTTAGCAGATTGGGTAATGGACTAGACGCTCAGGCCTACATGGCATGAGCTATCGTTAGTGCTTCGGTCACGTGATTTTTGTTGACAAGCCCTTGTGTCATCTTATTGTTTAAGGATCAACTCGACATTCAATAATCTGAAAACTCCCATCTTCTCAGTCAATAAAGAAAGGTGCTGAGCTAGAGAGAGAGAGAGAGAGAGAGAGAGAGAGAGAGAGAGAGAGAGAGAGAGAGAGAGAGAGAGAGAGAGAGAGAGAGAGAAAGAGAAGTAAGATTTGCTTGGAAACAGCCGGATTGAAATACATTGGTGCATAATTTGAAAGAAATCTAAAACAAAAACGGTAGCAAGGCCAGGTCAAGTTATTTGAACGATAAACAATTTACAGATATGGTACTAGAAGTGATTTGAACCACACGGCTCCGCTATAGGACACCATCTGTAATAAAGTGGAATGCTTTGAACACATAGTCCCGCTAGTGTTACATCAGCGGTAATATAGTGGAGTGTTTTGATCCACCTGGCCCCACAACTGTACACGAACGGTAACATAGCGGAGTGGTTTGAATCACTCGGCCAAGCAATGATGCACCGCGGTAATATAGTGGAGAGATTTGAATCACACGGTTCCGCAAATGGTACACCAGCAGCTTTATAGTGGAGTGATTTGAACCACCTGTCCCTGCAATGATACATCAGCCGTTATAATAGTGGAGTGATTTGAACCACAGGGTTCCGCAATCGTAAACGAGCGGTAATAAAGTGGAGTGATTCGAACGACACGGCTCCGCAGTGGTACACCAGCAGCTGTATAGTGGAGTGATTTGAACCACACAGTTCCGCAATGCTACACCAGCAGCTGTATACTCAAATGATTTAAACCACACAATTCCGCAATGGTACACCAGCAGCTGTATACTCAAATGATTTGAACCACACAGTTCCGCAAATAGTACATCCCGTGGAGTTCCGAGATGAGAAATATCTTTGCGGTAATATAGTGGACAGATTTGAACCATCCGGCACCGCTAGTTGCACATTCCACGGGATTCGGTGCGCTTGATGAGAAACATCTCAGCGGCAATAAGTTATAGCGGTGTGATTTGAACCACACAGACCTCTAGTGGTACATTTGGTGTGGTTCGACGCGCTAAGTCAGAGATATCTCAGTGGTAATAGGGTAGTGATTCGAACCACACAGGTCCACCAATTGGCATTCTTTGACCTATAAATGTACTCGTTAACATCATAACAAGCTTGCTCTGGTGGAGTCTGTTCACAACGTACCGAGCTGGGAGCATGTTCAGCTACCAGCTAATTCATCTCCTAAGTTTTGATTCTACAAGTGAAGCTCGTGCTGTAATCTCTTTGAATGTACACAGAGCTTGGATGGGATTCACGTTTCTAATTGCCAATACAAACCTGGATTAATTCATATTTCTGTTACATCGAAGAAAAACGACACACATTTTATAATAATTAGATATTCGTGTTTGGCATTTCATCAAAAGCTGATTGGTTTGCTTCGCTACAGAATCCTGAATTCCTAAAAAAAACAAAAAACCCAGCAACATCAACAACAATAAAAACAAAAGCAAAAAAAAAAAACTAGAAAAAAAAACAACAAAAACAAAAAACGAACAAAACCCATGCTTTAACAGCATGAAATCTGCTCCGCACAACTTCATAACTCTTTCTATGTTTCAAATCGTCTTAAACATTATCGAATTACATTAAACGAAGACTTAGAAAACGAAACAAAAAACATAAACAATGTGCAGCTTTTCTCCTCCAATTTGGCAGATTTTCCTTTGGCAAAGAAGATAATTATTTATGACGTTATTTCTTTTTTTAAGAAAAACTTTGTTACTCGATGTAAATATTCTGAAACTTCATCCCACAACCAAGCGTTTGTATGAGATATTATTGAATGCCTTTGTTCCCTGGAACTGTCTTGCTATGGTAAAACTCATCCTAGGACTAGAACTTGGAGCGGGCCAGTAACATAGACTGTGGGCCTATCTATAAAACTATCAACAATAATTGTCAGTGACATCACACGTTTCTCCTACAATTCAGTTAAATGTGCCGTCTTTGACCATACTGGTCAAAACTTGAGACAGACTAATGGCGATCGTATCTCTCTAGGCATTAAAGTTATAGCCCTAGCATCAGAATATTCTAAAGTTGTGGCAATTCTTCGGTTGATTTTCTCCAGTTGATACAATTTCACGATAGTTATTGAAATATAAAGATAAATTTAAGACAAGCTCTCGCCAGAATCCTTGCTGCTAAAGACATTGTAGAACCAGCCGCTATGTTACTAAGTATTACTTAGGACAGATAGGAGTTTTTGCAATCAAAACTTCTGGAAATAAAATCCTAGAACGAAATGTTTCTTCTATCATTGATCTTTTTTCTGGAAATCTGATCTTAAATAATTCTTCTACCGTACATATAAAAAAACCAGTATGATTTTTATAGAAACATGCCTACTTTTTTGTTGTTGTTTTATTCCACCAAAGTGTTAAGTGCAAATTAACATTGATCAAACCATGAAATACTGTGTCTTAAAGAATTTCAAATAAGAGTAAGATCTCTCAATAAGATTTGCGAAGAAAATGAAGTTTTCAGGTATTATAGTAAATAGCCTGGGTACTGGAGAAACTTCAAAGGTTTTGTCTAGCTTTAAATTCAGATCCTCGACAGAAAAACTCATTAGGGGAAAAAAGCCAAGCCATGTATTCTACAAGACCGAGCAAGAAGAAAAGGCGCCTGTCAAGACCAATTTGGCAAGTTATGTAGTAAACCGAGCACTTAAGTCTGGCCTGTCTGAAATCTTTACATGCCAGATACTTGATGTCATAGTAGACCAAGTTTTGCCAGATGATTGGAACTAAGGCCAGAGGATGTTGGTAAATATTTCATTCCAACCCGACGAAACAAAGGCACAGGAGATTCGGCGCAGCAACACTGAACCAAGGGCGGGGAAAAGCTAGAAGCTAAATTACTCGTAGGTGCTGACGATAAATAAGTTAATGCTTCAATTAATTGTATGGCTGATAACGTTATGACATTTCCGCACAAATAGA
Organism: Elysia crispata; assembly: GCA_033675545.1. NCBI lineage: Eukaryota > Metazoa > Mollusca > Gastropoda > Plakobranchidae > Elysia > Elysia crispata. Next base: position 99,980 of record JAWDGP010006800.1, on the reverse strand, counting down.
GCCGACGCGATTCCGAAATCCGCAGGTCCAACCATTAATACCAGACCTACATTTTCTATCTGGCAATCCAAGGCCACATTGGTACAATGAATGCAGTACAGCTCTAGCTTTGAGTTCCCCGCAGCAGACAGTATGTAAGATAAATGAAGCCATGCCTTTTCCTCTCAATTCCCTGGTGGCTTCCTAATGATCCCCGCAACTCATCGAACTATGTGAATTATAAGTCTTCTGAGGGAATTTTTGTATACGTTTAGTATAATTATTATAACAATACGATAACGAATCTTACATGCTTCTTATGCAAAGCTGAAATTTGAAGGTACTTAAATTAATAAAAAAAAGAATAAAAAAAATCTCTATAAGTCGATACTTAGTACACCTTTTTTACTTTTGTAAATGAAAAAAAAAATGACAATTTTTCTTTCTGTTCATCCACAATAAAATCATTGTAAAACTTGTTTAGGATAAAGCATCTTTGTTTTTATCAGTTAAAAATATCGAGAAACCGTCACGCACAAAGTTGTTGGTGTGAACAATGCTTTTATTATTCCCATCTAGATCTATCTGTTTTAGTCACAGCAGTTGAGGAGATAATCTAGAATGTAAAAAAAACCGAAGTTTTCTGGCATAGACGCTTGTTACTGAAATGTCTCAGTATAAGACTCGATGACAATAATCGTTTGAAAGATAAGTTTAGTCAGATTGCTCGTAAGAAAAGATAATTTCAAGAACCACATCAAATTAAATACATAACCATTTCTCATTGACTGCTAGCGAAAGTTCCAGTCAATAATATCTTAAAGAAAACGCAATTTCAAGAAATACATGAAAGTGTACACATAACCCACTACTCACTGACAGTAAGAGATTCTTTTGGTCAATAATATCTTAAGGAGAGATAATGTCAATAACCACATCAAAGTGTATACATAATCATTTCTCAAAGAATGCTAGAGATTGCTCCAGTCAATAATATCTTAAGAACAAATATTTCTATAACCACATCAAAGTGTATACATAACCCATTACTCACCGACTGCCAGAGATTGCTCTAATCACCGACCGACCGACGGCGAGAGTAACCAAATGGCTGTGAACCTTGCCCTGACCTGTACTGAATCAAGCTCTCCAGCTGCTGGCCACTTAGATCACCCGCGTCTCGCCAGAATTAGCATGGACTGACTGCCAGGCAGTGAAATTCATAACTTGGTGGTCAGGTGTTCGATTCTGTGTTTACTTCGCAAAACTCTGTGTATCAATCCTGATCCAACTCAACGCGGCTTGTCTTGTTACCGAACAGTGATGCCGAGTCGGGCTCTGAAGATGGGAAGAAACGATAACCTAGCGTGAATGTGGAAAAATCTGAAAGTTTCAGATCTTTTTAACTGGCTTCTATTCGTGAAAACGTGGTTAAAGGCAGATAGGGTGAGAAGTCAGCTATAAGCTGAGTGGAGCGGGGAGTAGGGGGCCGCGGAGAACCCTGGGTGAAGATTACTTGTTGACAGGGTGAGTACAGAGATGGCTGGGGAGAAGGGACGGTCTGAGTGGCGAGTGGAATATAGACGTGAATGGAAGGAGGATTACCGGAGAGGGGGGGGGGAGGAGGGAGTGATGCGGACTAGTCAGACATGTCCAGCATAAGGAGTAATAAAGTAGGAGGGTTACATGTGGTACCGAGAAAAGATTAGCATGAATTTAATTTTGGAGGTAGAATGCGGTGAAGAGAAATGAGTGTAGACGAGAGAGAGAGAGAGGGGGAGAGAGAGAGAGAGAGAGAGAGAGAGAGAGAGAGAGAGAGAGAGAGAGAGAGAGAGAGACAGACAGACAGACACACACACAGAGACAGACTGAAAGACAGACAGACAGACACAGACAGACATGGGGAGAGAGACAGAGAGAGAGAATCCAGTATACACAATAAAGGGTTGGTAGATTAGAAATAACACAAATGAAATAGAGACAGTATAAAGAGAGACAGAAAAAAAAATTGAGATGCAAAGAAACAGACACTCAGTCTGATAGATCGGCAGGATGGACATAGTATCACAGTAGATGCTTAAAAAAGAAAAAGTTCCAATTCTTGCCCACAAGAAAATGCATCAGAAAATCCCGGAAGATTATCTCCAGCTATAAAGCAAGATTATTTTCTTCCTCCTTTGATCCAGATTTATAGTTTGGATTCACCGCGTTTCATGCTCTCAACGACTGATGGATCGCTTCTCCACACTCTCAGATATCTCTCAGGACTGCATCAAATAGATGAAGAGTGGAAAAACAGCCAGACAGGCGGGGAGATGGGGATCCAAAGCAGTAGGAGGGTGTATATACGGTACATGCAGGAAAAGAGAGATCTCTAAAAACCCTAAGCAGAGTGAAAAAATACCCCCCCCCCCCCACCCCACCCAAACCTCCCAAACCGGATTTCTATCCCATTAGTTTTACAAAGCCGAAAGGCGGTTTATGAAAACAAGAGAGCGTGTTTAATATATAGTCGAGTCAAAGAAATTCTTTGAATTAATTTCGATTCTTTCACAATGAAATGGCAGATCCATCATGAGGGGAGGTTATTACCAACAGAATGATGATTGATCTTTGATATCCTGTGCTGGACCGCGCATCTGTAATAACTTATCCCTGCATATCGTGTTGATGACATACTTTGTACATTTTCTTCTAGATTGGGGATTGTTTGGAAGAATGGAAGGTCTAAAATATTCCTTTCAGTACTTTGTATATTTCTGGTGGATATAAAGAGCAGTTGCAGTTCTAAAATCACCGGACAACATAATTATTGTTGTCATGATCGTAGCAGCAGTTGTAACTCCAACAAACCGACATCTGTTCCAAAAAAGTATAATAAACGTCATGGATGTTAATACAGATTTGATAACGAGTGAATGTCTTGTGTCAACATTGAATAAAGAGGTTAATACAGATTTGATAGCGAGAGAATGTCTTGTGTCAACGCTGAATAAAGACGTTAATACAGATTTGATAGCGAGAGAATGTCTTGTGTCAACACTGAATAAAGTCGTTAATACAGATTGAATAGTGAGAGAATGTCTTGTGTCAACGCTGAATAAAGACGTTAATACAGATTTGATAGCGAGAGAATGTCTTGTGTCAACATTGAATAAAGAGGTTAATACAGATTTGATAGCGAGAGAATGTCTTGTGTCAACGCTGAATAAAGACGTTAATACAGATTTGATAGCGAGAGAATGTCTTGTGTCAACACTGAATAAAGTCGTTAATACAGATTGAATAGTGAGAGAATGTCTTGTGTCAACGCTGAATAAAGACGTTAATACAGATTTGATAGCGAGAGAATGTCTTGTGTCAACGCTGAATAAAGACGTTAATACAGATTTGCTAGCGAGAGAATGTCTTGTGTCAACGCTGAATAAAGACGTTAATACAGATTTGATAGCGAGAGAATGTCTTGTGTCAACGCTGAATAAAGACGTTAATACAGATTTGATAGCGAGAGATTGTCATGTGTCAACACTGAATAAAGACGTTAATACAGATTGAATAGTGAGAGATTGTCATGTGTCAACACTGAATAAAGACGTTAATACAGATTGAATAGTGAGAGAACGTCTTGTGTCAACACTGAATAAAGTCGTTAATACAGATTTGGTAGCGAGAGATTGTCATGTGTCAAAGCTGAATAAAGACGTTAATACAGATTTGATAGCGAGAGAACGTCTTGCATCAACACTTTATAAAGATGTAAGTACAGATCGAGTTGTGAGTAAATGTCTTGTGTCAACACTAAATAAGGATGTTAATACAATGTGAGTGGCAAGAGAATGACTTGCGTCATTGCTACCGACTGTGTTTAATATTCCATGGTTTTCTTTTATCTTTTCTCCTCTCTTTTCTCTATAACTTTCTTATAGTTTCTCAGGTCCTCTCTTTGTTTTTCTTGCTCTCTCTATCGACCCTGCCTTTCTCTCTATTCTTGCGTCGCTCTCTCGATCCACCCCGTCTTTCTCTCTATTCGTGTGTCGTTCTCTCGATCCACCCCGTCTTTCTCTCTATTCTTGTGTCGTTCTCTCGACCCACCCCGTCTTTCTCTCTATTCTTGTGTCGTTCTCTGTAGCCGCCGTGACTTCTTATTAATGGCAACTGTTTCTCTATTTTGTTGCGCCGTTCTATCGATCCACCCCGTCTTTCTCTCTATTCTTGCGTCGTTCTCTCGATCCACCCCGTCTTTCTCTCTATTCTTGTGTCGTTCTCTCGATCCACCCCGTCTTTCTCTCTATTCTTGTGTCGTTCTCTGTAGCCGTCGTGACTTCTTATTAATGGCAACTGTTTCTCTATTTTGTTGCGCCGTTCTATCGATCCACCCCGTCTTTCTCTCTATTCTTGCGTCGTTCTCTCGATCCACCCCGTCTTTCTCTCTATTCTTGTGTCGTTCTCTCGATCCACCCCGTCTTTCTCTCTATTCTTGTGTCGTTCTCTGTAGCCGCCGTGACTTCTTATTAATGGCAACTGTTTCTCTATTTTGTTGCGCCGTTCTATCGATCCACCCCGTCTTTCTCTCTATTCTTGCGTCGTTCTCTCGATCCACCCCTTCTTTCTCTCTATTCTTCCGTCGCTCTCTCGATCCACCCCGTCTTTCTCTCCATTCTTGCGTCGCTCTCTGTAGCCGTCGTGACTTCTTATTAATGGCAACTGTTTCTCTATTTTCTTGCGTCGCTCTCTCTAGCCGTCGTGGCTTCTTATTAATGGCAACTGTTTCTCTATTTTCTTGCGTCGCTCTCTCTAGCCGTCGTGGCTTCTTATTAATGGCAACTGTTTCTCTATTTTCTTGCGTCGCTCTCTCTAGCCGTCGTGGCTTCTTATTAATGGCAACTGTTTCTCTATTTTCTTGCGTCGCTCTCTCTAGCCGTCGTGACTTCTTATTAATGGCAACTGTTTCTCTATTTTCTTGCGTCGCTCTCTCTAGCCGTCGTGACTTCTTATTAATGGCAACTGTTTCTCTATTTTCTTGCGTCGCTCTCTCTAGCCGTCGTGACTTCTTATTAATGGCAACTGTTTCTCTATTTTCTTGCGTCGCTCTCTCGATCTTATTAATGGCCTGTTTCTCTATTTTCTTGCGTCGCTCTCTCGACCGCTCTGTGACTTCTTCTATTGACTTCTTATGGCAACTGTTTCTCTATTTTCTTGCGTCGCTCTCTCTAGCCGTCGTGACTTCTTATTAATGGCAACTGTTTCTCTATTTTCTTGCGTCGCTCTCTCGATCTACCCCGTCTTTCTCTCTATTCTTGCGTCGCTCTCTCTAGCCGTCGTGACTTCTTATTAATGGCAACTGTTTCTCTATTTTCTTGCGTCGCTCTCTCTAGCCGTCGTGACTTCTTATTAATGGCAACTGTTTCTCTATTTTCTTGCGTCGCTCTCTCGATCTACCCCGTCTTTCTCTCTATTCTTGCGTCGCTCTCTCTAGCCGTCGTGACTTCTTATTAATGGCAACTGTTTCTCTATTTTCTTGCGTCGCTCTCTCTAGCCGTCGTGACTTCTTATTAATGGCAACTGTTTCTCTATTTTCTTGCGTCGCTCTCTCGATCTACCCCGTCTTTCTCTCTATTCTTGCGTCGCTCTCTCTAGCCGTCGTGACTTCTTATTAATGGCAACTGTTTCTCTATTTTCTTGCGTCGCTCTCTCTAGCCGTCGTGGCTTCTTATTAATGGCAACTGTTTCTCTCCATTCTTCCGTCGCTCTCTCGATCTAGCCCCGTCTTTCTCTCTATTCTTGCTCGTTTCTCTATTTTCTTGCCGTCGTGACTCTCTCTAGCCGTCGTGACTTCTTATTAACTGTTTCTCTATTTTCTTGCGTCGCTCTCTCTAGCCGTCGTGACTTCTTATTAATGGCAACTGTTTCTCTATTTTCTTGCGTCGCTCTCTCGATCCGTCCTGACTTCTTATTAATGGCAACTGTTTCTCTATTTTCTTGCGTCGCTCTCTCTAGCCGTCGTGACTTCTTATTAATGGCAACTGTTTCTCTATTTTCTTGCGTCGCTCTCTCTAGCCGTCGTGACTTCTTATTAATGGCAACTGTTTCTCTATTTTCTTGCGTCGCTCTCTCTAGCCGTCGTGACTTCTTATTAATGGCAACTGTTTCTCTATTTTCTTGCGTCGCTCTCTCTAGCCGTCGTGACTTCTTATTAATGGCAACTGTTTCTCTATTTTCTTGCGTCGCTCTCTCTATCTGTCCCGTCTTCTTATTAATGGCAACTGTTTCTCTATTTTCTTGCGTCGCTCTCTCTAGCCGTCGTGACTTCTTATTAATGGCAACTGTTTCTCTATTTTCTTGCGTCGCTCTCTCTAGCCGTCGTGGCTTCTTATTAATGGCAACTGTTTTCTCTATTTTCTTGCGTCGCTCTCTGTAGCCGTCGTGGCTTCTTATTAATGGCAACTGTTTCTCTATTTTCTTGCGTCGCTCTCTCTAGCCGTCGTGACTTCTTATTAATGGCAACTGTTTCTCTATTTTCTTGCGTCGCTCTCTCTAGCCGTCGTGACTTCTTATTAATGGCAACTGTTTCTCTATTTTCTTGCGTCGCTCTCTCTAGCCGTCGTGACTTCTTATTAATGGCAACTGTTTCTCTATTTTCTTGCGTCGCTCTCTCTAGCCGTCGTGACTTCTTATTAATGGCAACTGTTTCTCTATTTTCTTGCGTCGCTCTCTCTAGCCGTCGTGACTTCTTATTAATGGCAACTGTTTCTCTATTTTCTTGCGTCGCTCTCTCTAGCCGTCGTGACTTCTTATTAATGGCAACTGTTTCTCTATTTTCTTGCGTCGCTCTCTCTAGCCGTCGTGGCTTCTTATTAATGGCAACTGTTTCTCTATTTTCTTGCGTCGCTCTCTCTAGCCGTCGTGACTTCTTATTAATGGCAACTGTTTCTCTATTTTCTTGCGTCGCTCTCTCGATCCACCCTGTCTTTCTCTCTATTCTTGCATCGCTCTATTTAACTACGAAGTTTCTCTCTCTCCCTTTCTCTCTCTCTCTCTCTCTCTCTCTCTCTCTCTCTCTCTCTCTCTCTCTCTCTCTCTCTCTCTCTCTCTCTCTCTCTCTCTCTCTCTCTTCTAGCGTCGTTCACCTTAGCTGCCTGCCTCACTGTTAATGGTAGTTGTAGTTTATTTCTCTAATTTCTTGCCTCGCTCACTTTATCCACCCCGTCAATCTCTCTATTCTTGCTTCGGTCTCTCGCCGTGCCTATTTATTTGCGTTAATTGTTCACTCGATTTAAAGCTTGGCTGTTATTCTGCACTCAGTCCCGGTTCTATTCTGAGATCAGGCTAATCTTTGGTGTTTAAACCTGAGCAATTTGCTCGTTTATTTCACAAAAGGATGGGTCTGAATTCAGCGCCACCGAATGCTTTTCCCCTCCTCCCATCCTTGCTGCCAAAGCAAATAAAATATCTGGACGGGTAATCGCGTTTGAATTCCGTCTGCCAAAACCTTGAATATTCC
>JAWDGP010006800.1:45000-87500 GCA_033675545.1 Elysia crispata | reverse complement strand
AGACAAGACCAGGCACTTAACCACTGAGCCATCCACATCGGGGTGCAGGTTCGATTCCTATTCATTCCATCTGTTCTTATGTTTTCATATCTTTCGTCTTATTTGTCGGTCACGAGCTAGATCTAGGTTTGTGGTTGATTTTTCTATAGTATTTATTTCTTAATAGACAGTCACTTGGATCTTTAGATTCTTAGATCTAGCTCAGTCTGTCTCAGCCTCTAACGTTGTTTGACCGCTTTCTTTACTTCTACACGAAGAGGTATTAAGGGAGAAAGAGCTTCACACAACTTGAGCAGAACTAAGAGACACTGTGTGCGGATAGGAGTACTGGGGTAGGGCGGTCAAAAGGAAAACGATAAGAACATTCAAGACAGGAAGAAAAAAAAACAATAACTCTGCAACAGATAATAAATTCTTCTCACATTTAGAGCAGAATAAGATTTGCTTCCTGACACCTCATAGATGTTTCGTGATAGGGTTCTAGTTTAGGCAATTTACTGCAACCAGTTACCGTTATTAGCTTTAATGCAACCCGAATCTCACATAGCTATGAGGACGCTGATAAGTCCAACCCAGCCGCATGCGCAGCTCAGAAAATCCTCAAAACTATATCAGTGATCGTAGTGTTTTTCGTTTTCTCTCTCTCTCTCTCTCTCTCTCTCTCTCTCTCTCTCTCTCTCTCTCTCTCTCTCTCTCTCTCTCTCTCTCTCTCTCTCTCTCTCTCTCTCTCTCTCTCTCTCTCTCTCTCTCTCTCTCTTTTATTTTTTTTTTAATTATTCGTTAATCTTGGCACATGATGTTTAAAAATAATATTATAATGAATTTAGTTTTCTTGATATTCTCTCCCCTGAGTAAAAAATGACTATGTACTATGATCTAATGAGAATATTGTTAAAACATCGATGTTGCCAGATGATGTTTTATATCACCCTTTAGTTTTCTCGATACGCTCTAATCTGAAGGTGAACGCTCAACTTAGTTGTGGAAAGTGATCTGCTGTGAACAATTTTAAAACATCGATGTTGTCTCTGCTGATTTACAATAATCAAACCAAAAAAAAACAAAAACATAACAAAGAAAAACATCAAGAAAACAACAACAACAACAACATTAATGTTTGAGCGGAATTTTCCAATCCCAAGAACCCCTGGCGTTTGTGCGCGTGCGCAGTGCCAGTCATGTTAGAAAATCCGGACGGATGAAGTAAACAAGCAAAGGGGAGAGAATGCTTTCATCAAATTTTAGCCAGAGTGAGCAGCCTTGTCCCTAATTCGAGAAATCCGTCGGATTTCGCGATTCTCTTGCGACGAAAAAAACAGCATTATGTCGGGGCTTTTGTATGAAAGCTTTGCAATCCTTTAACAAAACAGAATTGATCAGATTGGGCAGCGAGAGAGGAAGGCTGAGCTTTCAGGATGGCGGGGTGCTTAGCCCCTCCGCCTTGCAATTACTCTAAGCTCTTATATGTATTTAAACAGTTTTCTACTTCCTCTACTTGAATCACTTGCTTTTTTGTGTTGTTGACCTGTTGGTGAAAGTATCTATCCAGCTTCATTTCACTCACACTTAAAACAAGCCGCCGTCAGAGCAGGGCGCCATCAGTGGTGAGTTTCGAACCCGCTCCGCCAAAGTCTACTGCCTCTATACGTGTTTAGATTGTACATTTCACTCACGTATGCTATGTCCAGGCTAGGAACAACATCCAAGCTCTCCTGACCCACTCCAGATCTCCAGTGTACCGGGTAATGGCTATCTAGGGCACCGAGTTTCTCTGATTAGTTTATTAAACAGACAAGGTCAGTAAGATTTCTTTTCTCTCTCTCTCTCTCTCTCTCTCTCTCTCTCTCTCTCTCTCTCTCTCTCTCTCTCTCTCTCTCTCTCTCTCTCTCTCTCTCTCTCTGTTTCTCATCTTTCTTTCTCGCTTTTCATCTCGCTGTCTTTATGTTTTCTTATTTCTATATATTTTTCATGCTCTTTCTCTCTCCCACCCTCCCTCGCTTACTGTCTTTTCACGTCGTCTATCTATGTCTTCCACCCCCTCGTATCTTTGTCTCTTTCTCTCACACACATACACAAACTATCTGTATCTCTTTCTCTTTCTCTCTTTCTCTCCCTCCTCTCTCTCTTTCTCTCTCTCTCTCTCTCTCTCTCTCTCTCTCTCTCTCTCTCTCTCTCTCTCTCTCTCTCTCTCTTCATATTTCTATCTCCCTCTCTATCTCGCATGGTCACTTTGAATGTTTGTTTCATCCCTCTATTTCAAGTTTTCCTTCCTTGATCTCTTAGGTCTTTCTCTCTCGCACGCTTTCTTTACTGTCTACTATAAATCTATTAATCTAACTACCAATCTATCTATCAATCTCTCTAACTACCTATCGAAGCATCAGTCTATCTATCTACCTATCTATATATCTCCTTGTTTATGTGGAAGACTGGACTAGGTGTTGCATTTATTAGAGCTAACCGGGAACAGGTCGGATGAGGTAGCTTTTTAGAAAATCTGTAAGTAGGTTAACCCAAGCCTCTAACCGCATCAGTAAGTTTGCAGAATCTGCACAATCATCCTCTTAGAGGATCCTCCAGCCTGTCCAGAGGTTTTCATTAACACTCACCACCATTACAGCTTTGCGCGTATCTGTAGAATGGATTAAAGAAAAGGATGCAAAAAGAGGGTGGGGTGGGGCGGGGGTGTGAGCTGAGGGGTTACACTCAAGCGAATCGACAAAGTGATCAAACTTTTTCCCTAGCTTTACACTCTAGAGTGCTAACCTTACTGAAAGCACGTATCTCGATTTGATGGAAGCGTCAGACAATAAGTAGAAAATTGTGTTCAAGTACGTCAGAGATCAGTTTTTACATGCCAATCTCATTTTCCGCCGATCGATATCTTTACTTTGAATTGACTGCAAGAATGAGGCAAACGGCTTTAATCAACAATAAAAACCGAACGTTTCCAAGACTATTCAACCCTCAGTATAATGCTCCTTTACTCTTTCCAAGACCTTCTTTTGTTAGTGACAACACGTCTCCAGAGCTGACGTACGATTACCCCCCCCCCCCCCCTCTTATATCTGAGACACAAAAGTCAACGCATAGTCGGGACAGACCATGAACAAAAGTAACAAAAGAACTTTATTAAAAATTTGTCGAGACCAACCAAAAAACACAAGTAACAAAACAACTTGATCAAAATTTCGTCGAGACCAACCACGAACAAAGGCAACAAACAAGAGACCTTTATAAAAATTCTGTTAGGACAAAACCAAAAAACAAAAAGAACAAGAGAAGTTGATGAAAATTCTGTTCTTCCATAAGCCTTCCGTCGTTTTAGAGTTTGTCAACCATCTCAGAACCATATTATCATGTTTATAACCTAGCGAATAGAGTACGAGGAAAAAAGTTGTCACATGTTTGTAAGTGCCGGTGGGCGGTGGTGTTTTAGCTGTTTCGAGGATTCATTTGTTATGCGATACCAGCAACCCCTATTCATTAAATTCACAGTTTGAGATTAATTAATATAGTTCTTGAATTTAGTTGTTTTTTGTTTTTTTTTTTTGCTTTTCGTTGGTATCTTTTTTTTGCACATCACATTCCATCGATTATGAGGAAAAAAAAAAACCTTTATGTAATTTGATAAACCAAATCAGGTCAAGCCCCATGAAAGAAATAAAGATTTTACTAATCTCATCTTAATTTCCCCGTTACACGGTTTTATTCATGAAGTGATATTTTTTCTAGCACACACTCCCAGTAAACCTACGTTTCTATCTTTTATGTTCCTAAATTTATAAGGAATCACATGATATTGTTAACACAGGTAGCCACAGATAGCCATAGATAGCCACAGGTAACCCAGTTCCAGTCTGGTTGACTGATCTATCAATGGTATTTTTATTTTTGCAGATCACATTCCATCGATTATAAGGGAAAAAAATCCAACAACCTTTATGTCATTTGATAAACCAAATCAGGTCAAATCCCATGAAAGAAATAAAGATTTTACTAATCTCATCTTAATTTCCCCGTTACACGGTTTTATTCATGAAGTGATATATTTTATTCTAACACACACTCCCAATAAACCTACGTTTCTATCTTTTATGTTCCTAAATTTATAAGGAATCACATGATATTGTTAACACAGGTAGCCACAGATAGCCACATATAGCAAGAAATAGCCACAGGTAACCACTGGTAGCCACAGATAGCCACATTTAGCCACAGATAGCCCAGCTCCAGTCTGGTCGAATGATCTATCAATGCAGGCCCCACACGCCTTAGATGTGGCAGACACCTTCCCCTGATTTATCTCACCTGCACTGAGACTCCAGACTCTGTGTAATGTATATTTAGATATACTGTCTTCTCTGCCCCAACAAGCCGTAAACACATTCCTTATCTATCAACAAGCGAGTAGTCCACGCTTCAGTATTTGAGTTTCAGCCCAGAATGATACAGCTAACCTGGGATTATTGATCAGGGGGTCAAAGGTTGCAAAATGAAATCAAATAAGATTTTTATTTTTTTTTATTCTTCTTTCACTTTTACTTTCGGTTTGTTATGATAAACAGAAAGAAGATGTTCCCGATAGTGACCACTGTCCAGTGAGAGCTTAGACCACCTGTGGTCAACTAGTCAGACTTGGTGTTTGGGTGGTCACTGTCAGAGAGACAACAGCATGTTTGGATGGGATGAAGGACAGGTAATTATCTGTTAAAATCAATTAGAGATAACTGAAATGGCTGTGAACATTGTGTTACTTTTTTCCACGATAATATCTTTAGTTCAGCTTGTCAATAATTTTTTTTTCTCTTTTTGATCCTTTCTAATCTCTATAGGTGTCTACCTATCTACCCATCTGTTTGTTTTTACTGTTTTGTGTTTTTGGTTTTCTATTTCAAAATATCTCGGCTACCTGTCATCCATTTACAATCTAATTATCTTCTAACTGTCTAACAAATATCTCAGCGTGGCTATAAATCTTCTTTTTTTCGACATGTGTCCACCTCTCTCCATCTTATGTGTGTTATTTTTTACTCTCAGAATTTGTTTGCATTTTGTTTGCGAGCATTTTCGTTTAGACAGTTTCCCCCCGAGCCAGCCTCCCTAATGGCTAGGTTTTCCTCCGCCCTGACGAACCACCCATCAATAAGTCCAGTAATTCTTCGCTTCGGGACAGGATAATCCAGACCAGCCTCTGACTTAAGACATCAGCTCTGGCGTCTGCTCTGAGCGATGGCCGCAAGCTCGTGGCCCAGGGGAGAGAGCAGACGCCTTCAAGCTTGGCAGGGCTGCCTGGATCAGTGGGGTTGTTACTCCTGGCAACAATGGACGTCTGGGGAAAGGGAGTGGAGGTGAGAGGTGAGGGCGGGTGGAGAGGATTAACAAGTATCAGTAGAGAGATGCTCAACCAGTATACATACAATCATTCATGGCTGGTTTCTTGTCAAGTTTGGAGAAAGAACGAGGCGTCAGTTGACTCAGTTTCTTGTAGTTGTGAATGGATCCTCTCTTGTCCCACAACTCTCCTCCTCTCTCAATGCCAACTTAACCAAACACCTATCTGTTTAAATACTGGCACTTCTACAACTTAAACCACAGCTTCAGCTGTTTGTTGATATACACATAGAAATGCTGGGACAACATTGATCAGAGAGTTAAACTCTGTCCTTAGTTTAAACTTAGGAGACTGAAAACTATCGTCAAAAGTGTAGGGTTTCCTTGGTTCCAACTGGGGCTGGTATGAGACTATTCAAATGATCAAGTTCCTAGAGCTTCGACAGCAGTTGGGCCTATCTTAACTCTGAAAGACAAACGTGTTTTTTTTTCATGCGTTCATTCATGTTGAAAAGAATTTGGTGTCAAACATTTAACGTTGTTACGAGAATCTTATAGTATTACATTTGTCTGTTTCTCATTTTCTTTTCTCTTAAAGAGTTGGTTTTTCTTCAGAAATACTTATACGTGAAAACACTGTTTGAGTGAAAACCTAATCATTATTACTTTGTCTCCTTATGTTCTCGATGATATACATTTATTTATTGGTGAGCTGTTTTAATTAGTGTTTTATCTTTGTTCCTTTACGTATCCCTCAGCCCTTTAAAAAAATAGCGATGATCTGTAGCGTAGGGTAATCTGGTGGGTAAGGATGATAAACATGCCCTGACTTTTTTCAAATTCAGAGCTTTATAGCCGAAACATTAAAAAAAACACTATCCGGGAAAATTGTATTTACTGTTTAAGCATCTGGAAACTTGATATGAAATATAAAAAAAAATCTGCAAACACAAATAAGTAGTGTTAGACCTTAACAAAACAATGAGTAGAATTGTTCATGTCTTAATATATGAAAGAACTAGACACTTCATCAATAGTGTGCTCTTAAGACTTAAACATTCGAGAACAACAATGCACAATAAATCACTCTTATTGCTTTTCTTGCAAACTCTGTCACTTTAAGAACCTTCAAATACTTGTAGAAGTGGCTGTGCTGTTGAGATTAGTGGTGGTTAGATGATTGTAACTAGCGAAACGTTTTGAGGAAGATCGCTTTCTATAAATTGTCTCTATCATTACAGAAATCATTAGATCAAGCACTGCAATTCTCGCTGTAAATAGGGATGTTCAGAAAATGTAGTTAACACAACACTCCTAAGGGGTAAGTATGACAGTTCAAATAATGTGGTTAACGATGCAAATGGCGGAATTTGCTGACAATAATTGCGTATGATATCATAATAAGAAGTTTTCAAGTAACATAGATATAGATTGGAGAGAGAGAGAAACAGAGAAAGATAGAAATAGAGACAGAGTATTAAAAGTAAATTTGATTAATATAGATCTAGTGCAACAGTTGATAATGAAATACTATTTGTTAATCTAGGTTTTACATAAAGTATGTACGCAGATCGTATGCCTGACATTAAAGATTCGTCATGGTTCATTTAAAACCAACAATATCTGATGTTTTAAGCTCATATAAAACCCTGCATTTTGGAGTGAGAGAGAGAGAGTACTAAAAACTTCACCCATATGCAAGAGAAGGAAACCGAGGACTGTTGTTTAAATCAACATAAAAGACGTGATGTATTCAACAATTCTGTTTGTTTTCTCTTTTGTTCACACGTTTCTGCCAAGTACAGTCCGCGCATGTAACATTTCGGGATGGTCTCGGTAACACCCGCTAGATTTTGTTTGAGAGCTACTGTTAAGGGGAGGTAACAGAGATATTATCCTCCCGTTACTCAGTCTCTATTCTCTGTTCTCCGTTCAGTGTGATCACATACATGGGGCTAAACAGTCACTTTGTTTTCCGAGGAGACTCCAGGAATGGCTTACGGTGCCTTTAACACTTTTCAAATGGTTGAACTGACCAAGGCTGGCATGTTGGTTGTCTAGGCTGACAAGTTGGTTGTCCAGGCTGAATTGTTGGTTGTCCAGGCTAACCTATTGGTTATCCAGACTGACCTGTTGATTGTTCAGGTTGACCTGTTGGTTGTCCAGGCTGAGCTATCGATTGCCCAAGCTTACACGTTGGTTGTCCAGTTGACCTATTGGTTGTCTAGGTCGACATGTTGGTTGTCCAGATTGACATGTTACTTGTCAAGGTTGGCATGTTGGTTGTCCAGGCTGAACTGCTGATTGTCCTGTTGGTTGTCCAGGCTGACATATTGGTTGTCCGGGCTGAACTGCTGGTTGTCCTGTTGGTTGTCCAGGCTGACATAGTGGTTGTCCGGGCTGAACTGCTGATTGTCCTGTTGGTTGTCCAGGCTGACATATTGGTTGTCCGGGCTGAACTGCTGGTTGTCCTGTTGGTTGTCCAGGCTGACATAGTGGTTGTCCGGGCTGAACTGCTGATTGTCCTGTTGGTTGTCCAGGCTGTCATATTGGTTGTCCAGGCTGACCTGTTGGTTGTCCAGATTGACCTATTGATTGTCCAGGCTGACCTGATAGAGGTCCATGCTGGCACGTTGGTTGTTTAGGCTGATCTGTTCGTTGTCCAGCCCAGGGCAGGTGTGACACTGGCACCATAAACTGAATCTACACACTGTACCCTCTGCCCTAAATATCCTGACAATTACAAGTGGATGAATAAGTTGGTCATTCCTTTTTAAGAACAATAATGTGAAGTTAGTTTAAGAAATCATTTTAATTAGAAGGGAATGAGGAGGAGGAGAGCGAAAGAGAGAGAGAGAGAGAGAGAGAGAGAGAGAGAGAGAGAGAGAAGGAGAGAGAGCTAGAGAGTGAGTGAGTAAGAGAGAAAGAGAAAGGGAAGTTAGCGATAGGGAGAGATTAAGAGGAGAGAAAGAGTTAAATCCTAAAGAGAAATGCAAAACCATAACACGTATTGGACAACTTGTAATCATAAAGGATGCAAAAGGACGTATGTGTTGTGTTGTAGGGATAGAGAGAGGCTGACAAACTAGAGATATTAAAACAGAGAGTGAGAGATAAAGACAAAAACAGAAGCAGGCATATAGAGAAAAATGGAAAGAGAGAAAGAGAGACAGACAGAGATAGAGAGAGAGAAAGAGAGAGAAAAAGAAAGAGAGTGAAATATTGACGATTACCCCCTTTTTTTTTTTACAGATCATGTCTAAATAATAAACTAAAAACCTTGCCTGTCCTGTTTATTTCATTTCCCTACGTAAAATATTCATTAGAATCGTAGATATCGATTTAAACATGTTTAGTTATAATACTGCAGACGAACAGAAAGGACAATAGAAACCATCACAAAACTCTCCTATTGAAATGAGGGCCGGTGAAAACAAAAGGCTAATCTGTGTTTAGAATCTCTATCCATCAGTGTCTCTTTCTTCTTTCTCTTTTTTTTTTTGCTTGAGCTGTTTCTTTGTTATTTTTTGCTCATTCTCTCTCTTTCTATCTCTCTCACTCACACTCTCTCTCACTCTTTGCTTCTCTTTTTCTGCCGATGTATCTTTAGTACCTTGAAAACATTGCATCTCTTTATCTCCTTCTCTACCTCTCAGGTCTGTCTGTTTGTCGCTATCTCTCTCATAGTCTCTGTGACTTTTCTGTGACAGTTTTTTTTCCCTCCTTTGACGTCTTTATTCATGTCAATAATAGCTATCTTTGTTTAAAAAATATATAAATAAACCAGCACATTAACGTTTACCGGGAGTAAGGAAGTGGTTCTGTTGGGAGAGCTAAGTGGACACACCGCAAGTCTTACCACACGCAGGTTGGGCGACAGGACGTCCACGGCATTCACTAGCAATATTGCTTGTCATCTTCCCATGTATTTATCTTTCGCGTACATGCTTGTTTTTTGGTGAAGAATTTTTTAAACTTAAGTCTCGCTCTTTACAATGACGTGTACTTGAAACTGTGGATCGAAGCAGAAACCTCTGCTATCAAACTGTCTAGACTGTAGAGTACGCCAGGTCAGTAACTTTAAACATTAGATCATCGACCACAATGTACACAGCGCTCTCCTTTTTTTAAGTTGCTCATCGCTTGAATTGTGAACCGATAATAGGGGCAAAGCTAACAACAAATAGGGCATAAGATATGCGTGAATATGTGTGTGTGTCCCTGCCATTAAGAACATTTGATTGAACTTGTTTCGTTTTAATATAAAATAAAACGCACAGAGAGAATGAACTTAATGTATGTGTGTATATAAATAATTACAACAAAAGTAACAGCAATTATGAGAATAAATAAAAAAATATTAAAAAACAGTAATAATTCTAATAATAATAAAATGAAAATCATCATCATCATCATCATCATCATCATCATCATCATCATCATCATCATCATAATAATAATAATAATAATAATAATAACAACAACAACAACAACAACAACAACAACAACAACAACAGCGCCCGATCTTTTTTATATCAATTGAACTTAAAGTACCCAATCACTGGTGAGAGGACCTGCAGGTTACAAGGAAACATTACAGAAAACTGGGAAGGCGGGCAGGAAGAAAATTATGAGCTTGTTAATTTATCTGAGCGCTAGGAGCAATGTACCCCCACTTATCAGCCCTGGCCCTCTGTGACCCTAACGCACTATCTGGAACGATTGTTTTAAATTGTTACAGTTTTTCTCCGTGTTGAAATGGTCTCGGTTTATTGACATTCTCTTCCGTGTAAAGGGGAAAAAGTTCTTTTTTTTTTTTTCAAGATATCAGTGAAGCTTGTTACCTCTCTCATTTTTCGCATTGCGGCTTTTAAGCCTGACTAGAGTTATTTGGTCCAGAAGAGCACTCTGCTTATCACGCCAGGTGCATTAATTAATACAATAAACTGACGTTCTCAATACCTTAATGTGATGCAGGTCATTTCTCCATCCCCTTACTTCCCTCTCCTCCTGTCCTCCTTTTCTCTAGTTTGTCTTTTAGAGTTAACCAAGCACAAATTTCTACCAGTGTGTGTTGTTGGACCTTTCGCTATCTGTCGGCGCTGTACCAAGACCTGGATTCATAGCCCGGCCTTCCAGACCACAGGAGATTCATTAGCGATCGCAAAAAAAGAACAATTGACTAAAATCAAGAGATTTTTAACTATCCTAGTTCGGATCACGCGCCTCATGGAAGGGTCCTCTCCGTTTGTCTCTCGACCCCGCTTAAATCAGGGCGGCTTTGTGAACCAAACAGGTTGTTCTGAGGATACATTGATTAAGGACTTTCAAAACACAATATAGTGATTGTGGAGCACCAGAACAAGATCCAGATCACCACTGAGACGGTTGTGATTGCCGCGTGAAGGAGAAAGACGAGCAGTTCTCCAGCCAGGGCCCTCAAAGTAAGTGGAAAAAAAAAGCAAACAGGAACGACTAATAAATTAGAATTAAAATAAAAATAAATTATTCCTCTTTCTGACTGTGGAAGGCTCCATATTAGTGAACGAATTGAGAAAAAAACTTATATAAATATTATTTTATATATATATATATATATATATATATATATATATATATATATATATATATCTCAGAGAGAGAGAGAGAGAGAGAGAGAGAGAGAGAGAGAGAGAGAGAGAGAGAGAGAGAGAGAAGAATGATTTTTCTAAAGCAGGTTAATAATATTATTCTGAAGCAAGGTTATGGTTAAGGTCCTACCTAGTAGGACACTTTTTCAAAATATACCATGCTCCTTAATTGTCGAGCACTGTTTTTATTAGGTTATTTGACACACAACTATAAATATATATATATATATATATATATATATATATATATATATATTATATAGTTTGAAGCTAAGTTGGAAAAAATTGATAAGAGTGCTCAACTGTCGCATCTGTTCATAGATATAGAAGATCTGACCTTAAATTCTCTTCATACGATACTGGTGTTTCAAGCGTTCTGTTTGCGTGTGATAAGAGGCTTTGAGTTTCCGTTCACATTTGCATAAAGAAATACGCGTAGATTTCAAAGCCGCGTTATGATAGTTTTTCTCGGGATAGTCAAGATGATCTTCCTTTGGGGTGAACATGTTTAGTCTGGATTACTGTTGTAGTGGGATGTTCTGGTATAAAATAGATGAAAATATTATTTGCTTTAAATATAATGATCTATGGAAACTAAAGGTTTAAAATGAAATCTGAATAAAGATAATGATCCATGGAAACTGGTGGGTTCAATTGAAATGTGTTTAAAACAACCTGTGGAGATATGTGCTTTAAAATGAAATAGGGCTTAAAACATAATGACCTATGAACCTCTCGGTAGAGTTTAATATGCTGAATACACAATAATCCGTGGAGAGTCATAAATGAAAACGCTGAAGTGGCGAAGCTTTGAAGCAAATGTAATTATCAGGATCTGGTGTGTAAATGGCCAGGCCTGTATCAGCTGATGGCTGATCTATGTACTAACACACTAGCTGATTAATTTTTTGTAATATATAGATCAACAGATATTATAGTTTCATCAAACTAAAATTTTCATGTCACCAAACTCATATCTTCCTGTGTGTTTTATGTTCTGATAAGGAAACTTTTCAATTCACGTGATTGTGGGCTCATCTATGAGTTTATGATCTATTGATAAGTAAGAGAGAGAGAGAGAGAGAGAGAGAGAGAGAGAGAGAGAGAGGGAGAGAGAGAGAAAGAGAGAGGGAGAGAGAGAAAGGAGAGAGTGTGTGTGATAAGCTAGATAGAAAGAGAAGAGAGAGAACTAGATAGAGAGAAGGAGAAAAGAGATTAGAGAGGAAATAAGTGAGAGATAACAGAGAGAGAGAGAGAGAGAGAGAGAGAGAGAGAGACAGACAGACAGACAGACAGACAGACAGACAAACAGAGATGAATAAAAAATGTTTTTCATGATATAAATCGTTTATTTTGATGTCAGAGTTTGCACCAAAATTCAGAGATTTTCTAGACCAGTGTGGATAAATTGTGTCTACTTGAACTTCGCTGCTGGTGTTCAAATTTATTTTTGTTTGACAAACTCTCTGGAGGGAGGCAAACTAAACTCTCTGGAGGGAGGCAAACTAAACTCTCTGGAGGGAGGCAAACTAAACTCTGGCGCAAGGTAGGACCATTCGTATAGTAAAAGAGACTATGCAGATTGGTAAGTGATGTTGCAAAACAGGATTTGAGCCTTAGTGAAAGTAAACGATATGACTCTTAACAGATTTACCTCCTCTCTGTGCTAGGACTCCCACCAAAATTCCTACAGATACACAATATGAGAAGGAAATAATTCGAAAAAAGGGCTTGAATCTTTTTATATGCGATAATCGTCTCTTGTAATACGATAATATCACTTTAGGCTCCACATAGTTTATAACATATTATATATATATATATATAAAGTTTAAAACATGATAATATATATATATATATATATATATATATATAAAGTTTAAAACATGATAATGATTCTTAAATAAGCCCTTTGTCTGTTTTTCTCTTATGCGCCTATTTGATGTCTAATACCTTCGGTTTGACAAGAAACATTCTCAAAAAACAGCCATCTCACTAGAGCAGTATATTGTCACGGCATACAACGCGAGAAAAGACGCCCAGTGAAGTAATGAAGGTTTTCCGTAATACACTGGAACTCTACTTTCTGTATACGGCTTGAAATGACGAAGCTAGTGCCATCCTATTAATTGTCTTCTCTCTTTAAATTCTAAATGCTAAAAAGACAAAATCATCATTTTCATGATTATCTGATCGTCATAACCAGGGCAAGAAGATCTTTGACCCTATTTTGCCCAACCATATTCAGGACATGAAGACTGATGACAGGTCAAGAGGCTAACGTGCCTGACGTAGCAAGGGAAGCAAACAAACTGAGAGATGGGGATGAAGTATTTGCGCAGACCCAGGGCTGCCTAGATCTTACTGTGACTAGATTTTAACCCGTGTTTGCCCCTGAGAGCAAAGCGAAAGTCAATACCGCGAGGTTTTCATTTTTCTAAGTTTTCATATTCCTTGATTTGCACATGTTTTAAAGCGTTTCTTTTCCATCTGCTTTGACCAGACACACAATACCGGGCGGGTCGGAGACAGACTTCCCTCAAAGTGGTGAAAACAATTCGACAATTTTGTGATGTAAACAAGCGTGTACAAGTCTTTGTCTGCTGATGGTCCATGTATACAGTTCAACCAGTGTCGATATACCGATAAACGAACCAGAATCATGCGCTCGCGTGTCAAAAAGTATGTGTTGTCGCTAGCAGGTTTGACTTTCATCCTCATTGTTGCGTGGACATCAGTGACTCACACTCTGCCGGGCGCGACAACAGTTCAGCCTGACTCATTTCAAGATCAGAGGGGGAAGATTCTCAGGTTTCTCCCTCATATCGGACAGCTCATATCGAACAGCGATACTCAAAAGTGCCCGGATATTCTTTCCGGAATGACGCGCGGGAAGTGGAAGACTCGGGTGCTATCGAATCAGGAGCAAAAAGATATCGATAGTTATCTCCTGGAGGAGCGAGGGGCGTTCCGCATGCCTGTCGATTTCCAGCGGTCTGACGGCAAATGTGGCAACGTGACCTACGAGTACGCCCCGCTCTACAGGCACATGTGGTTCAAGGCCATCTGTGGCGCTAGAGGCGCCACCCCGTGCTGTAGGGACAACAGGTAAAAACCAGGAGAGAAAAATCAAGTGATAGACAAGGATTATCGAATCTTCTGCGCTTCTTTACTCTCTTTAATACTTAACGATGAGTTCTAGTCCCACATAGCTTTGGCTTCACAGGGTTACACCTGGCACCTGTGAGGCTTGCGAGTCCTATTGGACTATCATTTTGATGTTTGGGTTATGCATCAATTAACCAGCCATATACCCTTGGCTTGACGGCATCCTCGTAATCTATTTGAATTGTAGTGACATTGCATTTGTTTTCCGTCTCTTGACTAAGGAAGACAAAAAAAAAATATGTGAGAACATCCTATGTTTGCATAAATTGCGGCCCTAACAAGCTAGATATAGCATTATTTTACTCTACATGGAATTGTATGTTCAGCCTTCCTCTCCTAACGATTGCTAATTTTTTTTCCGAAAAATTGCCATTTTTATGAAAACGGCTTTTTCCATTTATCGCATTTTTTTGAAACAAAACTTAGACGTTTTAAAACTTATAAAATTTAGAGAACCATAAAGTAGGTATTAGGAATTAAGATAAATTTAAATTTGAGAAATTCATGATGTTTTAACATCGTTAAAATCATAAAATATCAATAACTAATCTCAGTGTTTGAGTCTCATCTCGACTCCCCCATCATTTCCCCCACTGCACCCAGTCATTTCACCCACCAAACTGAGGGATTGTAAGCTCTGAGTAGATTTAGGATTATAGTTTCCGAAACAAGTCTGAATCAACGTGCACTAGAATTATCGCTAATGTTGAGACTCCCAAGAATTACTGAATTAGTGATCAAACATTCCGTCTTCTGTTTCTGAAAACTTTCATTTTAATAAGATCAGAATGATGTAAGGGCATAAGTTTAAGCGCCTTTTACTTCACTATGGATTCAG
This sequence comes from Elysia crispata, assembly GCA_033675545.1. Taxonomy (NCBI): domain Eukaryota; kingdom Metazoa; phylum Mollusca; class Gastropoda; family Plakobranchidae; genus Elysia; species Elysia crispata. The sequence goes on along the minus strand of JAWDGP010006800.1, from coordinate 72,530 downwards.
CCTTCTCTCAGTTGTAAGTATTTAGCTTTTTGCAGCAGCTAATAAATGGAAGAGTTCGTCTCAACCTTAATAAATGACACATAATGTGAAATTTCCTAGTTATCTCCATCTATAACTGCGATCTCTTCTGTCCCACTCCTCTGTTAAATGTATTTGGTTACTGTGAAAAGTCCTTGTAATGTCCATCTATGAACCACTATCTCCTCTACGCCACTCGCTACATGTGTGTAGTTACTGTGAAAAGTCCTGGTTATATTCATCTATAAAAGGCTACAATCTCTGCTAGATGTGTGTGGTTACTGTGAGAAGTCCTGCTTATGTTCATCTAAAAACCTATATCTTCTCGGACACTCCCATGCTACACGTGTGTGGTTACTGTGAAAAGTCCTGGTTATATCCATCTCTGAACTGCTATCTCCTCTCTGTCCCACTCCAGTGTTTCATGTGTGTGGTTACTCCTGGTTATGTCCATCTATAACCTGCTATTTCCTCTCTCCCTCTCCGTTGCTACATGCGTGTGGTTACTCCTGGTTATGTCCATCTATAACCTGCTATCTCCTCTCTGCCCTACTCGCTTGTTACATGCGTGTGGTTACTCGTGGTTATGTCCATCTATAACCTGCTATCTCCTCTGTCCCACTCCCTTGCTACATGCGTGTGGTTACTCTTGGTTATGTCCATCTATAACCTGCTATCTCCTCTGTCCCACTCCCTTGCTAGATGGGTGTGGTTACTCCTGGTTATGTCCATCTATAACCTGCTATCTCCTCTGTCCCACTCCCTTGCTAGATGGGTGTGGTTACTCCTGGTTATGTCCATCTATAACCTGCTATCTCCTCTGTCCCACTCCCTTGCTAGATGGGTGTGGTTACTCCTGGTTATGTCCATCTATAACCTGCTATCTCCTCTGTCCCACTCCCTTGCTACATGCGTGTGGTTACTCCTGGTTATGCCCATCTATAACCTGCTATCTCCTCTGTCCCACTCCCTTGCTAGATGGGTGTGGTTACTCCTGGTTATGTCCATCTACAACCTGCTATCTCCTCTGTCCCACTCCCTTGCTAGATGGGTGTGGTTACTCCTGGTTATGTCCATCTACAACCTGCTATCTCCTCTGTCCCACTCCCTTGCTAGATGGGTGTGGTTACTCCTGGTTATGTCCATCTACAACCTGCTATCTCCTCTGTCCCACTCCCTTGCTACATGCGTGTGGTTACTCCTGGTTATGTCCATCTATAACCTGCTATCTCCTCTGTCCCACTCCCTTGCTAGATGTGTGTGGTTACTCCTGGTTATGTCCATCTATAACCTGCTATCTCCTCTGTCCCACTCCCTTTCTACATGTGTGTGGTTACTCCTGGTTATGTCCATCTATAACCTGCTATCTCCTCTGTCCCACTCCCTTGCTAGATGGGTGTGGTTACTCCTGGTTATGTCCATCTATAACCTGCTATCTCCTCTGTCCCACTCCCTTGCTAGATGGGTGTGGTTACTCCTGGTTATGTCCATCTACAACCTGCTATCTCCTCTGTCCCACTCCCTTGCTAGATGGGTGTGGTTACTCCTGGTTATGTCCATCTATAACCTGCTATCTCCTCTGTCCCACTCCCTTGCTACATGCGTGTGGTTACTCCTGGTTATGTCCATCTACAACCTGCTATCTCCTCTGTCCCACTCCCTTGCTAGATGGGTGTGGTTACTCCTGGTTATGTCCATCTATAACCTGCTATCTCCTCTGTCCCACTCCCTTGCTACATGCGTGTGGTTACTCCTGGTTATGTCCATCTATAACCTGCTATCTCCTCTGTCCCACTCCCTTGCTAGATGGGTGTGGTTACTCCTGGTTATGTCCATCTACAACCTGCTATCTCCTCTGTCCCACTCCCTTTCTACATGGGTGTGGTTACTCCTGGTTATGTCCATCTATAACCTGCTATCTCCTCTGTCCCACTCCCTTTCTACATGGGTGTGGTTACTCCTGGTTATGTCCATCTATAACCTGCTATCTCCTCTGTCCCACTCCCTTGCTACATGTGTGTGGTTACTCCTGGTTATGTCCATCTATAACCTGCTATCTCCTCTGTCCCACTCCCTTTCTACATGCGTGTGGTTACTCCTGATTATGTCCATCTATAACCTGCTATCTCCTCTGTCCCACTCCCTTGCTAGATGGGTGTGGTTACTCCTGGTTATGTCCATCTATAACCTGCTATCTCCTCTGTCCCACTCCCTTGCTAGATGTGTGTGGTTATTACTGATTATGTCCATCTATAAACTACTGTCTCCTCTCGGCCTAATAGCTTGTTACATGCGTGTGGTTACCCCTGGTTATGTCCATCTATAACCTGCTATCTCCTCTGTCCCACTCCCTTGCTAGATGTGTGTGGTTACTCCTGGTTATGTCCATCTATAACCTGCTATCTCCTCTGTCCCACTCCCTTGCTAGATGGGTGTGGTTACTCCTGGTTATGTCCATCTATAACCTGCTATCTCCTCTGTCCCACTCCCTTGCTAGATGGGTGTGGTTACTCCTGGTTATGTCCATCTATAACCTGCTATCTCCTCTGTCCCACTCCCTTGCTAGATGTGTGTGGTTACTCCTGGTTATGTCCATCTATAACCTGCTATGTCCTCTGTCCCACTCACTTGCTAGATGGGTGTGGTTACTCCTGGTTATGTCCATCTATAACCTGCTATCTCCTCTGTCCCACTCCCTTGCTATATGGGTGTGGTTACTCCTGGTTATGTCCATCTATAACCTGCTATCTCCTCTGTCCCACTCCCTTGCTAGATGGGTGTGGTTACTCCTGGTTATGTCCATCTACAACCTGCTATCTCCTCTGTCCCACTCCCTTGCTAGATGCGTGTGGGCCCCAGAAGAAGAGTGCCGGTGTCCACAGTGCTATGACGAGCGTCAAGCCGTTCACGCTGAGTTCTCCCAATGGGTAGCAGCCGACAACCGGTGCGGAGTGAAGCAGTTTCCTGCCGCCCAGGCCTGCTCTGTGCTTCGCGGAGCCAGTGTTGAGTTTGTCGGGGACTCGTTCGTGCGCCACATGTTTGCTGCCCTGGTGATTCTCCTGTCTGGAGGGGAGGAGTTCTCGGCCTTGTTGAAGCCCGTGCCATCCAGTGGGTGTCAACCTTCCCTGAAACTGAAATTATGTTTTCTCGGTTTTTGTTTTTAAACAAATGACTACACAAAAAAAAAAAACTTTGAAAAGTTTGTTTCTTGACTACAATATGGTACTTCTATTATTATCATGATCATGGCCATTTATTAATATCACCCCGATCACCACCACGACCACCACCATCATCATCATCATCATCATCATCATCATCATCATCATCATTATCATCCTCCTCCTCCTCCTCCTCCTCCTCCTCATCATCATCATCATCATCATCATCATCTCATCATCATCACCACCACCATCATCATAATCATTATCATCATCATCATCATCATCATTTTCATTATCATCATCATCCTCCTCCTCCTCATCATCATCATCTCATCATCATCATCATCATCATCATCATCATCATCATCATCATCATCATCATCATCATCATCATCATCATCATCATCATCATCATCATCATCATCATCTCATCATCTCATCATCTCATCATAATCATCATCATCATCATCATCATCATCTCATCATCATCATAATCATCATCATCACCATCTTCATCATTATCATTATCATCATCCTCCTCCTCCTCATCATCATCATCATCATCTCATCATCATCATCATCAGCATCCTCATGTCTATTTATCATTATTACAATCATGTCCATCATTTATGAACAGCATCATCAACAATATCATTATAAATATAAATTCAATATGAACAAATGTTTTTGTTTTCATTATAAGAAGTTATATTTATCATTATTATTATTATTATTATTATTATTATTATTATTATTATTATTATTATTATTATTATTATTATTATTATTATTATTATTATCATTACTATTATTATTATTTTTATTATTATCATTTTTTTTTCATTCTTATATTCATATCCTGAAAATTTTCATCATTTGGTAATTTTTAACTATTCTTTTTACTTTTTAATGTTCGATTCCATTTTTTAACGAAAAAAAAAGTTATCAATACGTTTTGAAAGTTGGAAAAACATGAATAGATAGCCAGCGCTTGCACCTGCTACTTATCAATAGGTACTTACTGCAGGTGGAGCGTGAATATCTCCAAAGCTGAGACGCATATTATGTCAGCAAAATATCTGAAAATGAGAGAATTGCAGAAGCCGTAGAGAAACGATCTGCTCAACCATCAGTGCAAACTTACCTAATCAAGTCACACTTGGATTGGCCCTGGGATTGTTTTCTTTAGACGTGTAAAACTAAAAGCTAATGAAACTTGTTCTCGATTTGGAGATGTTCACGCAATCAGTCTTCTCCCAGTGCACACTGTACATCCTTCGCGGAATGAACGTTTATATTAGGAAATGGTCGCTCTTTTGATATGCATCTCCAACTAAACCGCTAGCAAAGAACTTTTTTTCTCTTTTTATTTGACAGATATACAACACATCTGCCGCGGTATGCATCAGTTTACCGCGCTCCAGTGTAGAGAATATCTTAATGAGACCCGTTCTTTATGCAACAACACTGTGCAGGTATGAAAATATTAACTTAGGACTATATAGAAAAGATTATTGCTAAAAGGATGACATCGTAGCAGAACCAGAAACAGGATCAAGAAGAAGAAGGGGTGGGGGAGGGGGGCGAGAGAGGTGTCAAGCGATCAAGAGGATGGGGGAGAACAGTTTTATGACCAGTAAACCAGATCAGAGTTTTAAGAAGAAGGAATTAGAGAGAGAAGGATAGAAAAAAAAGAAGCCTAATTACAGATGGCTAAGTTGTTACACAACGCGGCAGAGTTTCTTATATCTGGACTCTACAATCCGTACAATTTCACCTTGTTTTGCTTTGTTTTTCTTGTTTTGCTTCACCAGGTGAGGTACACCCAGGTTTTCCCATCAAAAGACTTCCTGTTCGTGCCTCCGATCTTGAAAAGAGTTTCTGGATCTTCCAAAACTTTGATAGTTATGGGCCTTGGCATCCATGATGATTTTCAATTCGACATAGTTCGCAAAGATTTCCTTCTTCCTGTTCTGAATCTCCACCAGTATATGGGCAGATTTTCTCCAGTCTCGGGTCAAGCAAGGCCCTATCTAGACCTTAGTCGTGTGTTGACCAATTTTACAGAAGCAAACGCCACCTTAGATCATCTCATTCGAATGGATAGATATGAAGACAATTCATTTCCTTGGTCACCTATGTGCAATCTAGTGAAGGCTAATTTCTTAGACGAATCATTTTTGCAAGTTAAGGAAAGATCGGCTCACAACATACTTTTGAATTTAGATAGAGATCATGGTACCCCTTTACAGCAAGCTTCGGCACAACTTCCTGAGGGCAGGAATATGAAGAAGGAACTTGAAACCAGCAAACAGCCGCAGGTTATCTTCCAAAAATTCCCAGACACAACCTACAACCCTCAGCAGTCGTCGCCCAACCTGCTGTGGGTCGGGATCCACGCCCCGGGACTGCTAAAGGCGCCCAAGTTTAGCCGACAGACTTCGCAAGGTGTGTCATACTTTAACAGCAACGTCCGAAACTTGTTAAAACAGTGGAAAGTTCCGTTTCTGGATACTTTCTCGTTCACGGACGGTGCTGTAAGCTTTGATGGGACCCACTACGGTTGGGGAGTTAACATGCTGAAAGCGAACATGCTGATCCAGTATGTACAGGAGGAGTTAGTTGGTTCTAAAACCTGGAGTTGACACGGACGGTGATTTCAGCTTTGATGAGACTCACTACGGGTTGAGAGGGAGGGGGGGAGTTAACATGCTGAAAGCAAACATGCTGATCCAGTATGTACAGGAGGAGTTAGTTGGTTCTAAAACCTGAGTTGACACGGACGGTGATGTCAGCTTTGATGAGACTCACTACGGGTTGAGAGGGAGAGAGAGAGAGAGGGGGGGGGGGGGAGTTAACATGCTGAAAGCGAACATGCTGATCCAGTATGTACAGGAGGAGTTAGTTAGTTGGTTCTAAAACCTGGAGTACACAGACGGTGATTTCAGCTTTGATGAGACTCACTACGGGTTGAGAGGGAAAGGGATGGGGGGGGGGGGGTGGGGGGGGGAGTTAACATGCTGAAAGCAAACATGCTGTTCCAGTATGTACAGGAGGAGTTAGTTGGTTCTAAAACCTGAGTTGACACGGACAGTGCCGTCAGCTCTGATGGGACCTACCGCGTCTGAGAGGTTAACATGCCGGCTCAATATGTACAGGAAAATTTGGTTGAAGCTAGAGATATCAAATAACTTGGGAGGAAACTGAGACTTTTGCTGAACTCTATGCAGCGCAATTCATCCAAATTAAAACTATATACTTTTTATATAGCATTATGAATATTATACGGGTTAAGCTAATGTTGACAAATGTTGTGTTGAAAAGTCAATTATTTCATGAGGCATATCTAATTTAATTTTCGTATTATCGTATTGTTCATGTTGCCATCAAGTGACTTCAGAGTCTTTTCATTAAAACCCTGCTATCAGGCAGAGCTTTAAACAGATGTGGTCCTGATCTAATGTACTTTAAGACGTGTTTCGAACCCGGATACAAAATTTCTTGCTCGTCTTAGAACCGATATTTAAACTAGCTACCACCTTAGTGTCTGCCATGTGCTTTTGCATTTTTGAAGTTCTTTTAACTGTTTTTAAAACGATATAAAATTATTTAGTTTATACAAATAAGAAAGATGACAACAATGTTTTACATAACCCAAGAACTCTAAGGATATATGGTAAATATGATAGAATCGTCTACGTATTCTATTTGAAGGTAAGGTTCGCTTTTTGTTATTTGGATCACTCCGTTCCCACCTTATCTCCAAGAGCATCAACTCCGTGCCAGGCGACCACGAGACAGAGACCGCTGTACCCAGTGTCACCCACTGGTTGTGATGTCTCCACATTTTGTGCAGTAAAAAACACAATGCCTGAAAGTTTTGACAAAAGGAAACATTTTTTTTTTATTATATCGTATACTGTCCTTGAGGATGATAAACTGAGTCCCCACAACAAACAAGAGATGTGATTATGCCGATTGAATTTCCTCCATAAAATATACGTGTCCTTAATTTATTATCGATCTCAATGTTGCCATAAGGATGTTTTATTATATATATTATTTGTCAAGCTTTCACTCTAAGCGTAAACAAATCATGTGTTCTTTCATTTATTCTACATTCCAAACTGCAGTTACTGATGTTCAATTGATCCTTAGTTATTATAAACCACGATGCCATAGTATACATTATGGGAATAGTTTTTTCGGACTCAAAATATTAAATATAAAATTGTTGATTATTTTATTATTATGTCCTTTGTGATGCAGTAAAATATTCATTAAATACACGCCATTTTTCATTTTCTTCAAATCTGTTGGATATTATTGTTTACACATGAATCCGACTGATTATCTATGGTTGAGTTAAAACAAAAAATGAAAAAAATAAGAAACAAACAATAAAGACAGACCTAAATGTTAGTTTTTCGAGCATTTTGGTCATCTAAATAAGCATTTGTAAAAGTTTTTTTTTTTTTTATTTCTTGTTTCCCTTTTCGTTCCGTTCATTAACAGATTTTCTTTCCAAACTGGTGTTTTAGTTCAGTAACATAATTTATGTCACTTTTGCCGGCTAAGTTTTCCCCAGCAAGCATTCCTTAGTAATTTCTTAGTAGGAAAAGTCGCTAAAATATTTCTCTTAAAGAAAGACAATCACAGTTTTATCTGAAACATCACCACTTTTCGCTTTATCTCTCTTGAATGTAAATGTTTATATTATTAAAATGCTGGATGATTTTCATCATGATAAAAGAAAAAAATATTTAAAACATTAATAGTATATTATTTCATTAATGCTGAAAAAGTAATAAGATAAATTAAACATAAATATATTTATTTAGGAAAATGAAGATTGTTATTATTTTTTTGTATTATTATTATCATTTTCATTATTATTATTATTATTATTATTATTATTATTATTATTATTATTATTATTATTATTATTATTATTATTATTATTATTATTATTATTATTATTATTATTATTATTATTATTATTATTATTATTATTATTATTATTATTATTATTATTATTATTATTATTATTATTATTATTATTATTATTATTATTATGATGATGATGATGATGATGATGATGATGATGATGATGATGATGATAATGATGATGATGATGATCGTAAAGGTGGTTGTGATGCTGGTCATTATAGTGGTGTTTGTGATGATGTTGATGACGGTGGTTGTTTTTGTGATTGTGATCGTGGTAGTAGTTGTGATATTGGTGATAGTGTTACTTTTTGGGATGATGGCAACGTTAATTGTGGCAGGGATGATGGTGATGATGGTGGTTGTTATTATGTGATGGTGGTCATTCTTGTGATGATGGTGATAATGGTAGTTTATTTGGTAGATGAATGATTGTGGTAGTGATGGCAGCAATGATATTTATGGAATTTTAAACAAGAGCTTCAACACTCAAAATAAACTGTGTTAAATTTCTTACCCACCCGACCTCCAGTTTTTAATGTATGCCTTATGTAAGTAAGCGTTATTATATAAGAGGTGCTGGTGCTTTTAATTAATAATTATCAGTTGATTTTTACACATTATCTCATTATCAAGAGGAAAGTTAACAGCTTTTTGTCAAACAATAGATCGACACATGCTTGAATGTCTTTTTTCTTTCCATTTCAACAGCACATTTGGCCGGAGAGAGTGTGAAAGAGAGAGGGAAAAAGAGAGAGAGAGAAAAAGAGAAAGAGAGAGAAGGAGAGAGAGTGAAAGCGAGAGATAAAGAGATAGCGAGAAGTTATGCGAGATATATTTTATATACATATATATATATATATATATATATATATATATATATATATATAGAGAGAGAGAGAGAGAAGAGAGAAAGAGAGAGAGAGAGAGAGAGAGAGAGAGAGAGAGAGAGAGAGAGAGAGAGAGAGAGAGAGAGAGAGAGAGAAAGAGGGAGAGAGAGAGGAAGTGTTTGTGTTTGTAAACGCTATTGACTGCGATCAGGCTACAAGCTTATTATTCTATGAATGTAAACAAGCATCCAGGCTACGCGCTACAGAAACCAGTCTACGGCCAACTTGACTATACAGTGGCTATGAATCTCTCTATGTTTGAAATGGGAGCGCGTGTCTTGAAAAACTCTATAAATCGAAAAGTGGGCACTGAAAAAAGCTTAGGAATGTTATTTGGGACCAGCCTTTAGTTAGGCAGAGTAAGGCTGATAAGATGAGGTACTACTCCAGCTTCCGACCAGCAGATACGCAGATTAGAACGTTGCCTTGTCAAGACTTGCAGGCTTTATTCTCTCCGCCATTGGTTTATTGTTTGATATGGTTCATTCTCGTAGCACAATCAACATACCCTAATTAACATAAGCCCTCATACTCATTTTCCCACAATGTGGTCCGAACTCGCGAAAAATTTTCCTACAATACGGTCCGAACTCGCAAAAAATTTTCCCACAATGTGGTAGGAACTCGCGAGGGAAAAAAAATATTCTAGATTTTCTGGCGACTGTTCTATCCGAGTACCACCTGTGGTCCTGTGATGCAGGATTTGGTGTTCCTGTAGTATGGTCCTTTATGTGAAACTTAAGTTACCTTTATATTTTTTGTCCTTCTTCTATCGGCTTTCGTGTGATTTGGTATTTTTTTTTCATTATTATTGTCTTTCCCTTATCCCAAACCTGACCGTTTCAAATTGTAAAGAATATCAGGAAACACGAAATGCGTGTTTAATGGTAACAAAACAAAAAAAAAAAGGTTGGTCTATGAGAGACTTATTTCCATTGTTTTAGAGTCGTGAAGTTCTAACCTTGAACTTCGCGATGGGAAAATTTAAGAGTTCAGTATCATTAAGAGCTTTTGTGCAGTGAACCGTTCTCTAAATGGGCTCAATTGATACCGTCAATAAAAGGACGCGATAGCCTGTAAAGCACAGAGTCCTGCTGTGTCCTGCTGTGTACTAATGGACTTGTCTTGTTTGGTCACCATACAGGTCATTCAAGATGGTCAGATGCAGGTATTCAACCTGGTTCTTTGTTTCGAATCCAAGGTGTATGATAATGGCGGATTTCAACTGATTACTTTATAATATAGTGCTGGCATTCAAGTGTGCAACAATATTTATTTCACAGAAACAACCTTCCCCCTTATCCACACACACACATACACAGCGCGGGGTAAAAAAAATTAATTTTCAATCGAGTTCATTGTCTGACAATTCCAGATGAATGGATTGAGACAGCACAGGAATTCTCATGCGTGTAAGAGCTGGAAGAGCGGCCGATAGGAAGCTGGGAAGATTTGATCTGGTTCAAGATCATCCAACAGCCTTGTTGTGGGCTTGACAGGAGACAAGCAGGCTGTGGGAGCAGTTTACTTATAGTTGTCTGCCAGGTTTTCACTTGTCAAGATCCTCAAGCGTATTTAAAAAAAATGGACTGCACCTAGAAAGATAGATGTTTTTTTCAATAAAACTTTACAACTTACACATTTTAAATTCTGTACTTAAGTTGAGTTAATAAAATTGAGGGTATTGTCTGTATTTCTATAACATTTAATTGCAAAGTACTTTCATTTCTATCAAGAACACTATCGTGGTCTTCGTCATCTTTACCACAACCACAACAATCATCATCCTCATCATCATCATCATCACGATCAACATCATCATCCGCACCATCATGATCTTTATCATCATCATTACCATCATCATCATCACCACAACCACCACCGTCATAGTCATCATCATCATCATCATCATCATCATCGTCACCACAACCACCACCATCATAATCATCATCATCATCATAGTCATCAACATCATCCTCCGTACCATCATCATCGTCTTTGACATTATTATGTTCATCATGAGCAGCACAATGATGTTACTGCAGTATTATTATTAGTGTCATATTATTATATTATCTTGAGTAAGATATGGAAGTCACATACGTGTATGTAAAACAAAGCACATATATAAATGTTTCTAAGATCGATCTACAGCAGATGCGAGTAAACCTCGTGAAAAAACAAAGACAAAACGTCGCAGATGTTTTTTGTTAAAGTTTCTTTTATTTTCATTTTTTTGCACATTGAAAAAAGGCTAAATAAAAGCACAATATAAATACCCCAAGATCAACCAAAAGAAAGCATGCGCGAATCATTTGTGCTAATGATTGTTATAACAACTTTAAAAGTTTGTTCCAGTCTCTTGCAGATTATTAGCTTCGTTTAAAAGTTGAATATTTACAGAATATTTTGAGTCACAATTAAACTTAACGTCAAAGCAATTTTTAGCTTTAAATCCATTTTTAAAATGAGAATTCATTGTTCAACAGAAAAATATCGCAAATTATGTACCATGGAAAACGCGAAAACAAAAATATTGGTTTTGGTGTTTATATAATAACACTATGCGTTCACTCTTAAAGGTTGCGTATTATTTCAGTTAATATATCCATCAGAAAACTCAATTTAAGAAATTATAACTCGCGCCATTCTTACTTTCGCATTTTTACCTTCCAATCATAATTTTAAATTTTACGCCATCCATGAAATAAGATCACACTTTTTATGCAGAGAGTGCCTTGTTGACTTTTTAATCAATAAACTAAAATCACGTGATCTCCCACGCCATACGTCATCGTTGGGAACGTGCTGGGATGACTGAATCTTACCTGATCATTCACCCATCTTAAACGTTCACAGTAAACTTGAACAATCATATAAGTAGACGTGCACACAAAAAGGTAATTATGGTCAAATCTTACTCTCGCCTTCTGTCATTACATTTAATTCACAAATCGTCCAGATTGGTCCAATCAAATTTCTTATTGATCAGGTCAAAGAGTCTCCCATTGTGAATCTTGACCAAACTCAGCAACTTTTCCAAGAACTCCTGGTTTATATTCGGATGGCTTCTTCGTGTCAGCGAGCTACCTAAACAGCCCGTGCGGTTATCGAGCTCCGGAACTAGAGCTCGCTTCACTTCCGGATACCGCGAAATGGTCGTTCTGAAACAAGTCGCGCCTTCCTCCTTATTGTACACGAAGTCATCCTTGGAAAAAGCCGGTTTTAGACCGAGGAACGTCTCCATCGCTCTCAAGACGGTGTATGGTTTCGTCTCCAGATCCTCTTTGCTAAGAACCAGCACGTTTGTTTTGCGGAAGCGAGCCATGACGTTCTGTAGAGCCGTGGCATAATCGATGTACCGTAACACGTTTCGGGTTTTCACGTGGACTCCGCACCAGTGTTCGAATATCGGTCTGTCCGGCTTGCGCCGCGTGTGGAGGACGTAGGTAGACATGAGCCGCAGGATCGGGTCACGGACCAAGGCAATTATTTTCATGCTCGAATTAAACTCGTAGATTCGGTCCAGGGCTGTGTTGGAGGTGATGTAGTTGGGCGTTCTCTCGACTGTGATCTGGGACGGCGCCGACAGTGGCATCATGGACCTGTACCACTCGTTTCCTCTCTGGTAGTTGAGGGTGAAGTAGCGCATCTCTCTCTCCGCCGTCACGATGTCTGGGTGGAGGGACAACAGGCCGGACAGGGTCAGTGTCCAGCAGTTGGTAAACCCGACGATCAGACATTTCGGCAGCTGCCGGCGAAGGTTAGACGGCTTGGCTTTATCTTCATCTTTGGTAGGCGATACACTCTCCTCGATCTCAGTTCTCCCCCTTTTCGGTTGTTCTCGGCTTCCTGTCGAATCGCTATTCTTGTTTGCAGTGGCCTCGCTCTCCAGCCTGAGTGATCTCTCTTTATAAGAGCTGGCCGGAAGTCTGCTAGGAGTGGGAGCCTTGAGTGACTTGGTCAGCTCATGGATGGTAAGGTTGAGGAGGAATCCAAAAGCTAGAGCAGCCAGTAAAACACCGAGCAATACTTTCACAGCCTTAGCTCCGCGCAGAACAGACGTAGCTTTGAGGGTCGCCATGACGGTCCTGTTGTTATCGTCACAACTCAGAGACGACCGCTTACAGCCGAGGAAGATTGGGGCCAACCAGATCTCCACAAGATAAAACCAACGGCATCAGGTGGAGATAGCTGCAGATCTGTACAGGCCAGTGGTACCTGTAGCTCCCAACAGCCTACAATGAAGAGAAATACAGATTTGCAACGGCCACTAACGCCTGTATCTATCAAGCCTATTCTCGAAGCTGTGTTTATAACACTGACCTTAATCCACAGCCCCCACGATACAGATTGTCGATTAGGAAGATACAAGATCTTGTTAAGCTTGCATGCCGCGATACAGAGCGCGTGTTAGGGCGAAGAAATAATTTGAAAGGATTGCATCGTGAGCCGTAGGTTTCTAGAGATTGTACTGTGTGAAGTGTCTTCCATTCTTTCATTTTGATACCGAATGTATTGAGATAGTGTAAGTCGGAAAGAATGGCGTGTCGCCTTTACCGTTACACCCATTAACATGTTACGATATAAAAAGTCTATGATCAACCATACATAAGAAATAGATATTCTATTTTGAGGTCTATTTCAAATAATCTAACACGACAATCTTAGACCGGCAGATGTGCGTCCTTGGCTTATGATCTCTTTTTCCATGTGATACGCAAGAAAAGATCTATCTTTGGTGATATAAGCTAGTGATCTAATTCCTTTTTAATGCATACACGCAATGGGTAATCCCTTGGTTACTATCGATTGCTACTATCCGGAGAGTAACATTGTGGGGCTCGGGACAGGCCTTGGCACATAACACCAGTGCTCATCGGTGTGGGAAGAGCTCCTAACGGTTAACTGAAGAGAAAATCATTTCTATAAAGCAGGTGGTAGCGAGTCAATGGTTGACATAACGACAAATCAAATAGCAACATGGTGATCAGTTGCGGGGTTGAGAAGATATCAGATTTGTCGCAAAATGTAAGATGGTGTTCGTTTCTTTTTTTGCCTCCCTTTGTCGCGGATTATTTCTTTCATCGTCCTCTTATCTTTTTCTTAATAATTGATTACTTTTATAATCGTTAACATTTTAAAGTTGTCTTAACTATTGATTTTTGTTTTTAAATCATCGTAAACCGGATAAATTTGTCTTAATAATTGATGAACTCTGCTTGTCATTTTTTTTTGCTGGGTTTTCGGGAGCTTTTGTCTGAAAAGATTGACTTTAAAATATTAACAAATCCTCTAGTTGGTTCGGCGCGAAAATATTGTCTCTAACCTTTTCCCTATTCTGATACGCCATCAGAAATGCTGTAGCAGAAGTAACAACCTTGTGTTAGAGATCTCATACGTACTAGCTTTAAAAGCATGATGCATCGCAATGCAGGTAGACTATTCTTGCGTTAAGCAAACCATAGAATGGGTAAGAGGAGAAAACTATTGAACTATTTTTAACTTTTTCTTTATCCACCCTAAACAACAGGATGTAGCTGGTGTGTTGGAAAGCCGTATTGATCCTTAACGTAATCACAATACAGGTGCTGCAGCCTGCAACAGCAAACCTAGCTCTCTTCTGATGCCACGTTGTGGATCTACGCGGCGCGTGGCACCACACCTGCACAAAGCGGGGTCAGAAGGGATCAGCAGGGATCAGTCGGGATCAGTCGACCACAAAATGATGACCGTAACTGAGAGAACAATTAGTTCATATAAATCAGCTGGCTTTGTTATTTTTGCATAAGTCAAAGACTTTCATCCGCGTCCTGGCTAATTTGAGCATCGTGTAAAGATAAAAAATAGACAATAGTGAAAAGTTTGGTCTAAGCTGTGTCAATGAAATCTCAGGATCTCAGTCCAGTTAATCCCAACTCCTTGCCATTCTCTCCGACCCACCCGCCCTTTCCTGCAACACAATGGACTTGTCCAATCACGCTCATCTGATACAGTCAAGTCCATTAGAGGCGAGTCTAGTGGGGCGAAGCCTTGGCCTAGAGCGTGACGCCAGGCGACCGCCGGTACAGGCAATACCATGTACACATGTTATGTCTGGGTTTCATTTTTCCTTTTTTGTTACTGTTTTTAGTCGATGCTTCTTGACAAATCGCTTGTTTGAGTTCATTATTAACATCTGATGTAAAACCAGACCAAAGCTCTATTGAAAAAAGATGAAGCTATAAAGTTAGAATGTAGCTGTTACAAAAGTCCATTTTTCATATAATAAAAACACCATTATAACTCGTCTACCTTTCTTATCGTTTACAGAGATACCATTCTTTTTTTTTTATATTTCTGACAATAGAGACACAATTCTCACTCATAAATCTTTTTTTTTAATAGAGACACCATCCTCACTTATCCTTCTTTCTTCGTATACAGAACTATTCTCATTCCTACATCTTTCTTGCAATACAGACACTTTTCTTACACGCCCAATTTTTTTTGTAATACAGACTCCATTCTCACTCGTCAATCTTTCTTTTAACACAGACATCCTTCTCACTCATCCACGTTGTAACACAGACACCATTCTCACTCGTCCATCTTTCTTGTAACACAGACACCATCCTCACGCGTCCATCTTTCTTGTAACACAGATACCATTCTAACGCGTCCATCTTTCTTGTAACACAGATACCATTCTAACGCGTCCATCTTTCTTGTAACACAGACACCATCCTCACGCGTCCATCTTTCTTGTAACACAGACACCATTCTCACGCGTCCATCTTTCTTGTAACACAGACACCATTCTCACGCGTCCATCTTTCTTGTAACACAGACACCATTCTCACGCGTCCATCTTTCTCGCCTTACAGACGCCATTCTCATGCGTTCATTTTTCTTGTTATACAGATACCATTCTCACTCGTCCATCTTTCTTGTAACACAGACACCATTCTCACTCGTCCATCTTTCTTGTAACACAGACACCATTCTCGTTCGTCCATCTTTCTTGTAACACAGACACCATTCTCAATCGTCCATCTTTCTTGTAACACAGACACCATTCTCACGCGTCCATCTTTCTTGTAACACAGACACCATTCTCGCTCGCCCATCTTTCTTGTAACACAGACACCATTCTCACTCGTCCATCTTTCTTGTAACACAGACACCATTCTCTCGTCCATCTTTCATTATCACTCGCCTATCTTTCTTGTAACACAGACACCATTCTCGCTCGTCCATCTTTCTTGTAACACAGACACCATTCTCACGCGTCCATCTTTCTTGTAACACAGACACCATTCTCACGCGTCCATCTTTCTCGTCTTACAGACGCCATTCTCATGCGTCCATTTTTCTTGTTATACAGACACCATTCTCACGCGTCCATCTTTCTTGTAACACAGATACCATTCTCACTCGCCTATCTTTCTTGTAACACAGACACCATTCTCGCTCGCCCATCTTTCTTGTAACACAGACACCATTCTCAATCGTCCATCTTTCTTGTAACACAGACACCATTCTCAATCGTCCATCTTTCTTGTAACACAGACACCATTCTCACTCGCCCATCTTTCTTGTAACACAGACACCATTCTAACGCGTCCATCTTTCTTGTAACACAGACACCATTCTCACGCGTCCATCTTTCTTTTAACACAGACACCATTCTCGCTCGTCCATCTTTTTTGTAACACCGACACCATTCTCACCTGCCCATCTTTCTTGTAATACAGACAACATTCTGACTCGTCCATCTTTCTTGTAACACAAACACCATCAAGCCAAGGAAGAGAAGCCGTTTTTTTTTCCAGCTCTTAAAAGTCTTTAAAACGTGCGGGAATTTTTATAACTTGATCATCTCATCATAATTTTTACCGACACGAACATAAATTTCTTGGAAATCTAAGATTTCAGAAATCTCTAATAATGAGTTTTTCAGAAGTTTCATTAATTTGAGTACAGAATTAAGTTTTGCTGTGAGAAATCAATCAAATCATATCCCACGATTAAGTCAGAGTTTAAGGACAATGAGCGGGCACAAATGCACACTGATACAGTGATCTAATCAGATCAAACTTGGCATATTGTAGCCAAGACTCTGATGGTTTGCCCTGCAATAAATAGTCGCTATCTTTCTCTAAACTGATCTGGTCTTAGATATTCAATATCTGATTAAATACAGCGAGTTAATTATCTATAATATCAGGGATAGGTTTTTACAAATGTAAATGATATCAATGCGCAGAGAAACAAATAACAAAAAAGGACACAGTTTGAGAAGGAGATGGAAGAAAAGGGATATTGATGACGAAACAAGCGGTAGATAGTCAAATAGAAGTATTGAACAAGATTGAGAGAGGGGATGCGGAAATTTTAAAAAAAGTAGGTGAGTTGAATGCTATTTAGGCAGAGGATAAAATAGTATAGAAAGAAAATGAGGGTTATGGTCAATACGATAAAACATCGGTGGGGGCAAAAACAGATAAAAGAAAGAAAATGGAACCGATAAAAACATTAACATAGATACTTCAAAAGACAGACATTCAGATAGGCAGATATCCGTGAAGAATTATAGACAGAGAAACAAAAACAGGCAGGAGCAAAGAAAATTGAAAATAAATGAAGAGAGAGAGAGAGAGAGAGAGAGAGAGAGAGAGAGAGAGAGAGAGAGAGAGAGAGAGAGAGAGAGAGAGAGAGAGAGAGAGAGCCCGCCATGAAGAAAAACTGATTGTTTGCTAGACAGACAGCTACAGGGATTTACAGATTTAAAATAATGACAAGAGCAATCAAAATTCTGTCCCGAATATGTCCTAAAATAAGACATTCTGTGTGATAGATTGTGAAGTTTGTATCAGTTTTTAATAAGTGTAAGTAAGAGACTCTAACGGTCAAACCAGAAATGACAATGTGGAGTTCGCAATTGAAATCCCAATACATTTACTTCATTCAGGTAAACAACAGTCTCAATAAGCAGAGTTGGCTAATTATGTAGAATCCGAATCTGTTTTTAGCTCTTTTCTAAAGTTCATCGTCATGAAGGTTTAAATAAATGCGCAGCTATTAATTCCCGAAAGGCAGTGCATCATTATGCACATTTTTTGCGGAAATCGCAAGTCTCCTTAAATGTGTTTGAAAAGATCTTAAAAAAGATCTGGAAAATACAGAACCAGTCGAATTCCCCTATTGGGTTGACTCATATATCAGCATGGAAGGTTTGCTCGTGAGAACTAAGCTGTGCTTCTTAAGTGGATGTGATTGACTTCTGAAGACAACCAAAGAAGGTCTGAAAAAGTTGTATGCTCACAAAATATGGACTGTGCATTACGCCATTATCAACTTTACCTTCAGACTTGGAAAAGAATTGTTAGCCTTTCTGATGGATGGAGCTCATAAAATCAACATCAATAGCCTCTACTGTTGGAGGCCTCTAACAGAGCAACCAACAATGCGTGGGTTTTAGGGAAAAGGGGATTTTAAAAGTTCTGTTTGTCAATAGATGTAGCATATATATATAAAAGCTCTGAGTGAGCAAGGTCTATCTAGACCTTTGTACAGATATTATATAAACTTGAACATAGCAAAGGTGCGAAAAAAATGGGTACTTTAAAAAAAACATGAAGATGAGCATAATTTTACTTGCGGTTTTTCGCCGCACCGAATTGTCATCAATCTGAGTCTGGTTCTTGCTGAAATGTATTTGTGTACTCAAAGCTAGATCTACATCTGGGCATTGGCGCGATTGTTACGAAACAGATAAATAATTATTTTAAAACATTTTTATCGAGCTGGGCTCTCATCAATAATGATCTTCAAGCAACTGCACAAGCTGTCAACATGTTTTTCTTTTTCGTTGAAAGAAATCAGATATCGAGGTATTGTGTTGATCTTATTGGGAACTGCATACCATTAGGTTATCCTTTTTTTTCACCATGGCGTCCTAATACGTCACAACGGAAGGGTGGATTACTATTTGACTTGAATGTTCTAGGGCAATATGCCCAGTATCGGAAATAACCATCCAATTTTACTTTATTCAGATATGATTGTTTTCAAAACGCTCTACTACCAATTTTTCAGTATTTTTTCACTTTGAAAGTTTCGCCTTACCCCTCGATCTATCCCTCATTTATGAGGATCATCATTTTGATCTTGAATGGAACATTCTGGTTTGGGGTTGGTTTCGAGAGTTTAAAGTATTTAGATATACAGACTGTTTTACATTTATTGTGGCAATACTTTCTAAACATAGGAAAAGTTTTAAAAAAATATCGCCATCATAGGAAATGGTATTTTGTTTGCTTGACTCTTAAAATCGATATTGAATTGTCAGACATTCAGGTTGCAAGACAGAAACATATAAATGTAGACAGAATTAAAGTAAGTCGTTAGTTAAAACACTATTTCAAATAATCATGTTTGTTGAGTGAGTAAGAAGAAAGGGTTGTTTATTACACTGCCATATCAAACTCGATAGCTAAAACACAATTTTAAAAAATTATGTTTATTCAGAAAGTGTGAAAAATAGTTGTTTACTTCACTGTCTTACAAAATTCGTTAGTTATTACATAGTTTTTAAAAAAATTTGTTTGTTTATAGAGTGAGGAGAACAAAAGTATTTCACTGCGATATCAAACGTTTGCTTTGACAACCGTTCACGGTCATGTTAGAGACTGGCAAAGACCAGACACTTGACAGGGAGACACGACAGCCGCAACAGCAGCAGAAAATTAATTAACTCTGCTGCTGAACTTTGAACTTTTGCAAAACGAGTTACAAAATATGACTATATTTGTCTATCAAAATGCAGTATTCTAAACAAGGAACACATTTTACACTGCCTCTTGTTTAAATGAATCACACATTAGTGTTCAATCAAAAGAAAAAAAGTCAATACAGAGTTCTATTGAAAAATAGTTGTATACAAACATGCTGCAGCAATTACTTCACACACATAATTTAAGAATAAGGCAATGTAATTTATGTCTTAAACTAAGTGTATCCTTAATATATTGAGGTCGTATGACAATATGATGATAATGATATGAAAACGTCTTAATGCTAATGATGATGACGATAGTTCGGGTTTCTTTTCAGGCGACTGTTGAAGCCTTGTCATGATTTGTATTCCTCATGATCAGTTGAGGGCTGAATGAGATGCAAGGTGGGTTGCGCAGGCTGCCGTCGGGTGAGTTATAGAACTGGTTAGGATGGACGCCACCAATTAGACTAGGCCGGGATTCGATCAGCCACTGTAGTCACTGAGCTAATTGCGGCCTACGATGACTAAATGATTGATTGTGATTCTATGCTGTAGCGGTCTCATAATTATGATGGAGATGATGTGATGGTGTTGTCGACATGACTGTCATAACAATGAGGATGAAAATGGAAACGGTAATGAGAGGGAGAAGTAAAATAGAATATTGCAACATCAGGCATGCAATAGTTCATTATGACAATAGTTATGTTGCTTTCTAGATAAATATGATTCTGACAATACTATAACTAGAGCAAATGATAATAGTTCAAGTAATGCAGACATGGACTTTGCTCTTCTGTGACTAATCTGAAAGATACACTAGTTCACTAGTACACAAGCTTTTGACTAAACTGTTTCCTAAATGTCATATTTCAATAAGAAAGACAAAAAAAGCCTAAATGAAATTATTAGGGCAAGTTTTCCGAAGAAAACATATATATAAAAATTGTCATATCTTGTACACAAGCTTCATTGATATATTATGGTGAAAACAGTAAGAAATAATGATCCCTAAAATGTCTATCATGTTAAGACGATTGCCTTTGGAGAGCTAGTTTGTAATTGGTCGTCCAATCGAATGTCTTCCCGACCAGGTGAAAAAACCGGACGTTGCTCTTCTGAATGACGCCGACAACTTTCTGGAAGAAATCCGGGTCCGCCCGTACTCCAGGGACAGACGGCATATTGCCAGCATTCACCAGACAGCCTGAGTCAAGGTCAAGGACTGTTCCTGGTGTGAGCATTGCTTTGATTTGAGGGTACCTGGGACCGTGCGTGTCGAAGCAGTTGCCTCCTGTGACGGGATTGTGAACAAATTCACTGTCGGAGAGACCTATGCGTAGACCCAGGAATTTCTCCACAGCATGAAGAGTTTGCATGGGGCGGAATTCTACATCCTCTTTGCTCAGTACTAAGAGATTTTTGGTCGGGAAATGACTGTAAACATCTCGGATCGGAGCCTCATAGTTAATGAGCTGTAGGATTTTTGGGGTGTTGTGGATGTAACCACACCACTCTTTAAATGTTGGTTGATTTGGCGCTTGGCTGCTCGTCTGTCTGATGTAGGTGGAGAGAAGTCTGTTCACTGGGTCCTGGACCACAGCTATCATCTTCAGGTTAGCGTTAAACCTGAAGATTCTTGTCAACGCCTGCGAAGACAAGATGTAGTTCTGGGTCTCCTCCACCGTGGTCTGGGATAGCAGAGACAGTGGCATTTGTTGGCGGTACCATGTCTGACCACGCTGGTAGTTCTCTGTGAAGTATTTCACTTCTCTGTCGGCAGCCACGATACCTGGGTGGATGGATAAAATCTCTCTCAACACTCGAGCTCCATGGTTGGCGAAACCAATGATAAGACAGGTCGGTAGCCGCTGCCGTCTTCCTGAAGGACGTTTCAAACCCAATTCAACGCCTTTACCCAGCTTGCCACTTTTCTGCAAGAAAGGAACCTTGGGTAAACCTTTTCCGTAGCCAGGAGACCATTTCTGAGCAGCCGTAGATACTGCGTGGAAGTCCCTCATGGACAAGTGGACGAGCACCGCCAGAATAAAGGACGCCATGAGAGCAAACACTATCATTTTCAAGCTACTGAACTGAGATATGAAGGTCGTCACTTTGACGGTGGCCATGGTTTACTAATACAGCTTTAATAACAGAAACAAACTAAAGTTTATTATAAATTGGCTCAAAACGATTTCAGCACAAAGCTATTAATTACAACACTGAGAGTGAAGATGATGTCTGCACTAATATCTTTCTACTTGGAGCACTTTCTCCAGCAGCTGGCACGGAAGTCCATGTCATGGCTTCAAGCAAGACTTGGCTCAAAGTTTAAACTTATCACTCAAATAAGAACTTTCCTTCGATCTGTAACAGTCAAGAATCTTTGTAACTTTCCGATTCTCCTAGATCTAGATCTGCTATCGTTTCTCGACGGTCTTAGCCTTGACTCTTCAGAGAGCTGTGGAACAACACACTGCAACACGCGAGAGCACAGAGACTGTGACGGACTTAGGGATCATAAAGTGCTCTCTGTGATGGATGTTAGTGTTGCGTGTGCAAAGACTGAGGAGATTAGGCTCGGGCCAGTCAATAGTGTGTTTCATACTCGTGTCGCTTCTTTTGTGAAGGCTTTGTTCTGTTCAATATTGATAGATGGATCCCGTGTTACAGGCATGATCACTGAGCTTGAAGAACCTTCATCTTCAGGGCTTATCCCATCAAGTGTGTAACAAACTGTGCACATGATTTGCTATGTGGATCGATTAAGTGATTTGATGTGGGAAAGAAGGAAAAAGGGAATACAGGAGGGTGTGAAGCCTGGCGCAGCTTAAATTCTAAATTTCTGAAAAGACCAAAATCTGAGATGTTTAAGAAATGGAGTTATGATACAGGTCAGGATTCTTTTGCCTCCACGTAGACCAATGATGTCTGTTTGATGCCATGGCACAACAATTATCGTAAACCTCAGCAATAGTACTATTATAACCTTTTCTGTTTACTATTTTTCACAAGAATTAGGGCTAGATAAAAGCTGCCTCAATAAACAGGGATAAGCAATGTTAACTCAGCACTTAAGCTTGACTGGAACAGGTCAAAACAAGACTTTGGCGACAATTTGATTGTGCGTTTGCCTGTTTGATCCTCTAAATGATAGCCTTGTAACTACAATGTCCGAAAAGTTCAATGATATTTCGGTTGTGGAACAGCTATATCAAACAACAAAGATAATGTCTTCCTTCCCAAGGTGATGAGGTAACATGTTGAGTAAGGCAGTCCCCTTACACTTCGAGACGGGGATCAGAAAAGAGGGTGGAAGTTTTTTCTGACTTAACTCAGCTCTCACTCACTGTTTACCTCCAGCAGATTAGTTTTCACTGACTTAACCTCTGTGCCTTTTTATCTCACTTACTTTCTATCACACACGCGTTTTCACTGACTCACTCTTTATCTCACAAACATTATTTTTCTCACTGGCTCACTGTATTTATCTTCCCCATTATAAGTTTTCACTGACTCTTTTTTTTTTTATCTCTCATACCATTTCTCACTGACTCAGTTTTCATCTCTCAAAAATCAGTTATCACTGGCTCAATCTTCATTTCTCAGAAATCAGTTATCACTGTGGCTGACTTTTTATTTCTCACTTATCAATTCTCACTGACATCCCTCTCATGTCAGTTGTCAGTGATTCACTCTTAATCACTCGCATATTAGTTCTCACTGACTCACGCTCTATAACTTTCAATATTGCTGACGATCTCTCAATAACAGTATTTATGATATTACCCTCCCTCTCTCACGCCTACGCCAACTCTCTGAAACACTCTTTGTCTCCATTTAACCCTTCTCTTACTCTTTTACTTGTCCTCTATCTCTGTACATGGTTTTGTCTTTCTCTCTCTTTTTTCTTGTAAAAATTTCTCGCTCAATCATCGTAAGTCTTCACATATTTTTCTATCTCGCTTTGTCTCTATGTCTCTTTCTGTTTCTCTCTCTCTCTCTCTCTCTCTCTCTCTCTCTCTCTCTCTCTCTCTCTCTCTCTCTCTCTCTCTCTCTCTCTCTCTCTCTCTCTCTCTCTCTCTCTCTCTCTCTCTCTCTCTCTCTCTCTCTCTCTCTCTCTCTCTCTCTCTCTCTCTCTCTCTCTCTCTCTCTCTCTCTCTCTCTCTCTCTCTCTCTCTCTTTTTTTTTTTCTACCTGGCCGTCTATTTGTTCATCTGGTTGGTTACCTTTTAATAATCACCTTAGAGCTGAATTCACGATTTTCACAAGGGTGCATTGCCTTGATCTAATACATAATTATAATCTTTTATTGCGTTTCGTAAAGTTGAAAATTCGATGAGATATATATTGTTCTTTACAACATTTTAGTGAGTTTTTTTTTTAATATCTATCTTATTGTTCGGCGATTATTGCATTATTTTTAAACTATCCGACTAAAAAGTTTTCATTTTATGGTTTGGCCATTGTCTACCTCAGTCTGTTTGAATCTCGTCTCATTGGCAGAGCATCTATTCACAAAAAGCAGTCAGATGATATTCTACTCATGGATGTTCAATTCATCCAGAAAGATAATTTTACTCTCTACACACGTCTGTTTTCCTCTTCCAGTCGAATGATATTCTACACAACTCTTGTTTAGAATGTTTTTTTTTACCTCCAGTCGGATATTCCACACACTGATGTTTATTTGCTCCAATCGGATGATGTTCTACACACTGATGCCTGTCTCCGGATATTCCACGGGCAGATCACATTCTACTCACAAAAATTTACTTGCTCCAACCGGGTGATAACCTACACAACGGAGGCAGCGGAATTCGCAATCTGAAAAAAAAAAATAAGCGAAATATTAACCCGTGGCATAGCTTTTATTGTAGAAAAAATGAAGCGAAATATTAACCCGTGACATAGCTTTTATTGTAGAAAAAAAAAATTAAGCGAAATATTAACCCGTGGCATAGCTTTTATTATAGAAAAAATGAAGCGAAATATTAACCCGTGACATAGCTTTTATTGTAGAAAAAAAATTAAGCGAAATATTAACCCTTGGCATAGCTTTTATTATAGAAAAAATGAAGCGAAATATTAACCCGTGACATAGCTTTTATTAAAAAAAAAAATTAAGCGAAATATTAACCCTTGGCATAGCTTTTATTATAGAAAAAATGAAGCGAAATATTAACCCATGACATAGCTTTTATTAAAGAAAAAAAAAATAAGCGAAATATTAACCCGTAGCATAGCTTTTATTGTAGAAAAAATGAAGCGAAATATTAACCCGTGACATAGCTTTTACGATAGAAAAAATGAAGCGAAATATTAACCCGTGGCATAGCTTTTATTGTAGAAAAAATGAAGTGAAATATTAACCCGTGACATAGCTTTTATTAAAGAAAAAAAATTAAGCGAAATATTAACCCGTGGCATAGCTTTTATTGTAGAAAAAATGAAGCGAAATATTAACCCGTGACATAGCTTTTATTAAAGAAAAAAAAATAAGCGAAATATTAACCCGTGGCATAGCTTTTATTGTAGAAAAAATTAAGCGAAATATTAACCCGTGACATAGCTTTTATTGTAGAAAAAATGAAGCGAAATATTAACCTGTGGCATAGCTTTTATTGTAGAAAAAATGAAGTGAAATATTAACCCGTGACATAGCTTTTATTGTAGAAAAAAAATTAACCGAAATATTAACCCGTGGCATAGCTTTTATTGTAGAAAAAAAATCAAGGGAAATATTAACTTGACATGGCTTTTATTGTAGAAAAAAAATTAACCCATGACATAGCTTTTAGTGTGGAAAAAAAAATTAAGCAAAAGGTTAACTCGTAACATAGCCTTTATCGTAAAAAAAAATAACAAAGAGTGTTTTTATAAAGAGGGAGGGAATTTCTCATCATTTTACTGTTTTCTACAATTATCACTGAAATTTTGTACATATTTAGCGGAAGTTGTTTTTTCATTTATCAAGCCTTGCTGTGTTACAATGAACATGAATTATATCAATTATGACTTTGCCGAAATCTATGTATAGAACCTGTGACAAATTTTATAAACCTTTTGAATAACTAAAACTCAGCATCAATTCTAAAGATAATTTCTCTTAGCAGTTACGAGGGAAAAAAAAAAAACTTTTGTAACACAACTAGTAGTATTTTGTAGCAACTTACCGACCGAGAAGCAGACAGAACTTCTTCTTGTCAAAGACCAAGAGGAGAAACAGAAGAAGAAATAGGACTGAAAACAGGCGTCTACAGGTTTCCATCCATCTAGCCATAGCGGTTGAAAATTGAGAGGAAGCTGATGACGTTCGGTGTCACCTGAATCAGGACGGCTTGTTCGAGAATTCAGTTCAACAGTACTTTCATAATTAGACTTGTTGTCAGGTGATTAGCTAGGCCAGAACTAATCGTGTTCTTTTTTTTATTAAACATCAACAACCCCATCAACTGCTATTGTTGTCCTAACCAAGTTTACATGCCTGGTGTTATATTTATCAAAATCTATCTTTCTCTCTTTCTTTGTATCTTTTTATCTACCTATCTCTATCTATAGTTTCTTTGTTCTCACCTCTGTACTTCTCCATCTGTCTATCTATCTATCTATCCATCGATCTGTCTATCTATTTGTCTATCTATTTATATATAAATATATATATATATATATATATATATATATATATATATATATATAAATAAATTCTCTTTTTCCTCATCTCTCTCCCTCACCATCAATATATCTATCTATTTATGTATCTATCTTACTATCTATCTATTTAACTATCGACATCTTTATTTTCATGCTTCTCTCCTCCCTCCCTCCCTCTCTATCTCTCTCTCTTTCTCTCTCTCTCTCTCTCTCTCTCTCTCTCTCTCTCTCTCTCTCTCTCTCTCTCTTTCTCTCCATTAATATATCAGTCCCTTATTTTATCTTTTCCCTTTCCTCACCTCTCTTTTCATCTGTCTATCTATTTGTTCATCTTTGTATATATCTGTCAATCTTTTTATTCTTTTATCATTTCATTCAAATTTATCTTCCTTTTACGTTACTGTCCTAACGGTCTTTGTATAATCCATTTAAATATTACTCTATTTCCTTCACTATGACACTGATATTTCTGTTCTTTCAATTATCTCTCCCTCTCTCTTTGTCTGTCTGTCTGTCTGTCTGTCTGTCTTTCTGTCTGACTGCCTGTCTGTCTGTCTGTCTGTCTGTCTCTCTCTTTCTCTCTCTCTCTCTCTGTCTCTCTCAGTGCGTCTGTCTCTCTTTCTGTCTAACTATCTGCCTTTTCCCACTCCATCTCTCTTCTCTCTTTCTCTCTGTCTATCTCTCTGTTTATCTCTCTCTCTCTCTCTCTCTCTCTCTCTCTCTCTCTCTCTCTCTCTCTCTCTCTCTCTGTGGTATCTATCTCCTCGTTTGTCTTATTCTTTAGGTTTCTTAGTCAACGGATATCTCTATCTGGAAGCTTCTAGTTGGCTTTTTTAGTTCTCTCTCTCCCTCTCTCCTCTGTCTCTGTCTCTGTCTCTCTGTCTCTCTCACCGGTCTTTAATAAGACCTAGGTTTGTACCTGATTTTTCTATCCTTTTATTTCTTCATTTACGATCACTTGCATCTTCGGATCCTTTAGATCTTGCTATGTTTTACTCTGGTGTGAATATTCGTATTAATTCAGCTAGGCAAACGGTACTGTAATTCATTTGCAATGTAATTTTATTATTATTTCATTTACTGGTTAGGTTCAGA
>JAWDGP010006800.1:0-40000 GCA_033675545.1 Elysia crispata | reverse complement strand
AGGAACCTATATTTCTTTTTATTAGAGACCACTTCGATGCGCTCCTAACCACCCACTGTTTCAGGAACCTATATTTCTTTTTATCAGAGACCACTTCAATACGCTCCTAACCACCCACTGTTTCAGGAACCTATATTTCTTTTTATTAGAGACCACTTCGATACGCACCCAACCACTCACTGTTTGAGGAACCTATATTCCTTCTTATCAGAGACCACTTGGACACGCTCCTAACCACTCACTGTTTAAGGAACCTATATTCCTTCTTATCAGAGACCACTTGGACACGCCCCACCTGCCATACAGCCACTTGGACACGCCCCTAAGCACTCACTGTTTGAGGAACCTGCAAGCCATCATCTTCTTGTCTCTTCCTGACGGCCATCCCTGGACCTCTGGCGTCATCACAAGAACCGTCACCGCAACCATCGCTACCAGGAGGACCAGTAGAGTCACTGAGGGGAGGAGTAGCGTCCCTTCTCTCGATCTGCCCATGGTGTTTACGATCTCTCGACGCTAGCCAAGAGAAGGTTGAGAGAGAGAAAGAGAGAGAGAGTCGATAATGAGATACCTCAGTCATTCTTTGATCCACAATGTTTTTGAGATAGTGGTACCATTGTGATTTTTAACCCTTATGACATTAGATATGAGATTTTACTATCTTGAGAACAACTACAAATATCAAAGATTTCCCCCGACTTTTTTTAAATAGAAATTTTTTTTTAGCAATTTTTTATCCCTGATACCTATGCCTTTGCCTGCAAGTGGTTTTGGCGTAAAGCTATTCACTGTAACTTGTAGCTTTTGAAAGTCTTATGTTATAAAAGCGTTCATTTTTATTAATATTTAACCTAGCTTCCATACGATGATGATAAACGGAATCCGATAGAAATTCTTATCTCATTTCATACTGAAAGATTCACAGTTTCAAGTTGGCAACATGCGAGGTTTCCACTTAGAATGTTACGGTACCACTTCAACAGTGATCTTGCTTCTGCTGGCACCCTCTTGAAAACAAAGTCATTCCACCATTATTCGGAAGTTTCTTTTAAATAAACCCCATGAAGCGAGGTCCTAGGCAACAGAGTAGCCATGTTTCGCAGATTGTACCGTAAGCATGAGTTATAACGTAAGAAACACGTGGTTTCCCTAGTGACGTGTGCAAATCGGCCTGCGTTGTTTACATCGGAAGCCGCAAGCAAGCGTTAGGCCTGGTCAGTCTGGTCAGTGTTTAGACCAGTGAAATCTGCTGCTGCTGGTAAAACTGACTCGGATCATGTGATTGTTATGTAATGTAACTGTGTGAGCATGCAGTGAAGCAGTGGAAACACACTCTCTATAGCGCGCTTGCACCTGGTCCACGCTGGTACTCAGTACCGGTAGCATTAGAGCATCGCTAGCAGTCATCATGTAACCCTTACATAACAGTTACGTTCACGGTGAGAGGGCTAGATGGTTGCGAAAAGCGATTATGCTACGTACCGCTGATGGAAGGAGTTTATACAAATGAAGTCGGTCAGTCTAAAAATATTACGTCATAGCCTAGCTTAAGGCCCGTAAGCCTTCCCTTCGAAACCTCAGAAATGTTGAGGTCGCACAACCTTATCTGTCAGCGCTGGGGTTCAAACCCGCACTTCAGATGCATGGGAAGAGTTTTAACTTACGGCAGCCAGCACTGCGTTACATTAGGCTCATCAATTACAGGTTACTGGTATTTAATACGATTTACACAATATGTAACGTTAAAATTAACTGTAATTACTTTTTGACTTTTCTAGAAAGGCTCAACACGCAACACAGACAAGCAACAAATATTTACTGGCTATGGGAAGGAAAATTTTTGAGTTTTTATATGGATTTGTTTTTGTGTATATTATGAAGTCAAATGATAAATAGAAGCGGTAGTTGGAAAGCTGAAGTAAAAGGAGGTAGAGTTAGTATGAGAAATAGAGAGAGAAAGAAAGAGAGAGAGAGAGAGAGAGAGAGAGAGAGAGAGAGAGAGAGAGGTAGATAAATAGGGTGAATTAAACAGACAGAAAGATGGAAAAAAAAAAAGCATAAAATAGTAGGAACTGAGAGAAAGCTACATGCCAATAAAATGGGTATTTGAGCTTTCATCACTGCTATAGAAATAATTAGGTTCCTCTGTACAGACTCTCTCTCTCTCTCTCTCTCTCTCTCTCTCTCTCTCTCTCTCTCTCTCTCTCTCTCTTTCTCTCTCTCTGTCTATCTCTATGTCTATCTCTCTGTCTATCTCTCTTTCTTGCTCTCTCTCTCCCTCTCTCTCTCTCTCTCTTTCTCTCTCTCTCTCTCTCTTTCTCTCTCTCTCTCTCTCTCTCTCTCTCTCTCTCTCTCTCTCTCTCTCTCTCTCTCTCTCTCTCTCTCTCTCTCTCTCTATATATATATATATATATATATATATATATATATATATCTTTCTCGCTCTCTCTCTCTGTCTCGCTCTTTCTCTCTCTCTCTTTCTCTCTCTCTTTCTCTCTCACTCTCTCTCTCTCTCTCTCTCTCTCTCTCTCTCTCTCTCTCTCTCTCTTTGTATGTCTCGGTAATGCTTCTCTCGTTGTAAGGAACAGGTTTGGAAGACATGAAAAAAGGGACAGAATGTGTTCTCCTCAACATTTATCTCTCTCTTTCATTTACAGTATTGTCTAACATTTTCTTTGTATTTCCATGTAATCTATTCTCTTTAAAATCTATATAATATCCTAAACGAAAACTTGTATAGCTGGTCACCTTAAAGAGATGAAGTCACTTAGCGGCGATTAGAGACCCCCGCCCCCCACCCCCACGCACTTCACTCAGCTGATTAGAGACAAACTCCCTCGCTCAGTGGGTTAATTGCAGGGCTATACGATCTAATTGAAATGCAGCGTGTTTCATAGAACGAAGGCACATTGCGCACTGATAATAGTCTTAACTTACTGATAGGCTCTGATAGGGACTGATGGTGACTGATAGTAACTTCTTGAGATCTTTTGTGATTGATAGAGACTGAGAGTGACTGAGAGTGATCTATTCTGACTGATAGTGATCTGTAGTGACTAAGATTAACTGACAGTGACTGAAAGTGATCTAGAGTAACTGATAGTGGCGGAAAGTAATCTATAGGTACTGATAATGACTCAAAGAGACTGAATTTCACGTTTAGTGACTGAGAGTAACTGATAGTGGCGGAAAGTAATCTATAGGTACTGATAATGACTCAAAGAGACTGGATTTCATGTTTAGTGACTGAGAGTGACTGATAGTGACTGATAGTGACCGGTAGCGATCTATATTGACTGAAAGTGACTGATTGTGGTTGATACTGGCTGAAAGCAACTGATACTGACAGATAGTGACTGATAGCGATCAATGGAGATCTATATCGATTAATATGGACTGACAGTGACTGATATTGACCCATTAGTTAACACAAAAGATTGCGAAGAACAGTCACTGTCTGTTGATGACTGGACTAATTTTCACTTACGAGCGTGATCGAAGGCGTATATACCACGATATATAAAATTCATAACGGGTGGATCAACTGCCGTATATCATAAAGGCAATTTATGCATTCCATCTATATTTACAATCTCTCTGAATTGATAAGTTTTGTCCACTTATTATTTGTTAATAAAACCTTCCAAGATATGTTTAGTAGTGACTAGTGAAGTTTCAATATTATAAAGTTTTAATTTATGGACTATCCATAATGAAAGACTTGATATCGTTAATTTTTGGTCTGTCAGGAAAACAAAAGAAAATGTTTCTTATTACAAAAACCAGACAAATTTTCAAAATCACTTCGATATGTATTATTTGTTACCAATGTTTGAAAAAAATTCTACTTCCTCGTTGAGAAGAAACTACATATGAAAGAGATCGATCTGGATCTTGGATAAATCGTCTCTTTCATAAAGTTTAGTTGGTTTTTTTTTTTTTTGTTGTTTCTTTTTTTTTTTTATTAAGAATAAGCTTCATCCGAAAAACAGGCTTGAGGTTTGCTTAAACACAAAAAAAAGGAAACAAGATTAAACTGAACATAGAGGTCTTCTAATTAAAAACAAGATCTAGATGTAGAATCCTATTAGCAGCTGCAGAATTTTTAAAAAATCGAAATTAAAGATCGGCAACTCGATGTTTTTTTTTTTTGGTTCTGTTTTTTTCACATTCATTCCGTTCTTTGTAGATATTGATGTTTGTTTATTTGAGCTGTGGTCAAGGTTTGATGGACAAACATTGTACAAACTACTGTGCGCAGCAGACAGGTTGTAATCATAAGCATTGATGGGCATTTGAAATAAAAAATCAAATCAACAAGAGACGGTTCATGTTTTGCGGTCCAGAGTTATGCATACACAATATTTGAAACATGAGGGGAAAAAAAAGCATTCTAAACGCATTAAAAAAACTTTAGAGGATGGAAGAAATTGGGCTTAAGTTTTTTTTAACGTTACTTTCTTATTTTCTTATAAGAGGCTAAACTTTTGTAATATATGATTGCGTTTTTCTATCTCCAAATGTATTCTGATTAAATCTTTCTTTTATTGAGTCAGCTTTTCTTAATTGTTTTCTAAATATGATTTATCGTGTGTTTTGGACTTGTCTATGATAATCAAATGCTTTAAAAGTGTAATGCAAGTATCGATATTATTATAACGTTTTCTTTTTCATTTTTTTAAGGAAGTTTCTTCTCGTTTTTGAACTTTGCGTATACACATCGTACCGATCTTTTGTTGTTGTTTTTATTTATTTTTTTTGTTTTGTTTTGTTTGTTTGCTCTTTGTAAATTAAGTAGAGTCATTCTTATTTGATAAGTCAAAACAACTAAACTGTGGAAATAAAAGCAAAACTAGGAAATTTTGGTAAATAAAGGCATAAACTAGTAAACTGTGGGGAAATAAAAGTAAAATTAGTAAACTGTGGAAAATAGAAGACAGGGCAAGTAAACAAGTGAGCTGTAAGAACTTAAGGAAATAAAACAAGTAATCGGTAATGCGAGCAGTGTGGTTTTGACAGAGACAGACAAAAAGGAACACAGACAAACGCTTTTATAATAAACATAAAACTTTAGAAGAACATTTCCGTTGAAGATGTTCTCTGACTCTATTTATCTATCTCTCTATCTATCTATCTGTCTCCTTCTGTCTCTCTATCTTTCTATGTCAAATTCTCTTTCTCTCTCTCTCTCTCACACACACTCACATAACATATGCAATACACTGTAATTTTGACGTTACACATTCAAAATGTTGAAAGCCTATCACAATTCCCAAGTCAATCTCTTCTCTCTCTTTTCGTCATAAATCATATCTACTTGACACTCAGATAATCAGAAAATTGTAGTCATTGTCTGATTACAACTCAGATATTCTGCTTAGATAGTTTCTGACTACAACTCAGATATTCCGCTTAGATAGTGTCTGACTACAACTCAGATATTCTGCTTAGATAGTTTCTTACTACATCTCAGATATTCTGCTTTGATAGTGTCTGACTACAACTCAGAGATTCTGCTTGAATAGTTTCTTACTACAACTCAGATATTCTGCTTTGATAGTTTCTTACTACATCTCAGATATTCTGCTTTGATAGTTCCTTACTACATCTCAGATATTCCGCTTTGATAGTTTCTTACTACATCTCAGATATTCTGCTTTGATAGTGTCTGACTACAACTTAGATATTCTGCTTAGGTATTGTCTGACTACAACTACTGTTCCAATGAAAACATCTTCAGCTCACAACTAATAGCAGAACCAAAAAAAAAAAAAAAAACAACCCTACATAGATTGTCGGAAAGTTTGCTCTTGGTGATATAATCTACAGCTGCAGAGTCAGCTCATTTCTTTTCAATTTCTATGTTTCTTTGAACAAATCATGGGACTTCCGGTTAAATAAAACAGAATTCCTTTTATCGCTCGGGGTTAATGATGAAAATTAACTTCCTAGCGGAGAAAACCTTACTGTTCCCTTGCCCTAGAGATAATACCATGAACTGGACAATGAGGTAACAGCAGTATTTAAAGGAAACACTAATATTAAATCTTAAACAAGACGCAGCGGTTTTTCAACATGCCAGACTTCTAGGAGACTCATTGAGCAGAGATTAAGAAACTGATCCCCACAAGGATATCACGGTCTAGACGAGCGGTCAAATTAGAAAATTACACTTTAGACTCCAAGGGGCTTAACTCTAGAGAGTTGCCTCTGTCATAAAGATAGATCTAAAGGGAGGCAATCATTCTGAAGCAAAGCAAGGGGAGTTAAGTAGTTCTGGTGAGCCAAACCCTAGTGGGAAAAAGATTGTCTATTGTGTTGGTTCTGCTCAAATGAATGATTATCTTAATAACATAAGATAAGATTATTGATATAAAATTGAAAATTATTTCTGTTGTAGATAAGCAATGAAAGTGTTGACACAGTGGCCGTGTTAAGTGGCAAAAAAAGAGGAACAAGAAACCTTGAGATATTAGATCTACTGGCTGTTAGTGCTGAACTAACAATTATGTCGCATTTAAACAATGGTGGCAACTAGATTCTACACACATATCGGTTCAGACTTGAAAACATTGTGATCCAATAGTTATGAGTAAATCATTTCTAGCCATTTATGTACCCTGTGGTACTGGTTAAAGGTAAATGGAATCAAGTGCGTACTGCACCGACAACTCGACGCCTCAGTTTACATTTGTTTTATGTCTAAATTCACTATAATTAGAACTAGCGTCGATTTCCATCCCTTAATAACAGTATCTTTATGCCATGTAAATTTTAGAACCAACAGTGAAGTAAAATAGGTCAAGTTCTCAAACATTTTTTTTTCTATGTCCAATATTATGAGCATAAGGTGAACGAAAGTTTAAAAGCCATTCTCTCAAAACTGCGTCATGTGGACATAGATTAAATGAAACCTGAGGCGTCGAACACTCTCGCAGCGACGAAAGAATCGTGAATAGAAAGAAACGAATATAACATATTTGTATAGCTCAAGTTGGGTCCATACATGATAGAGAGTGATCTGAGACGTTTGCCAGCAATTTTCTTCATTAGTCTCTGTGTTGAGTTTTTTTTTCAAGAACTGGCTGTATTTAACAAATCTATGATTTCCTACATCCGACTAATTTTACAAGTTGCACTTTTTACAAAGTGATTAAACAGGAAATGTTCTCACTACTTGGCAAGAGTTTTTATAACATGAATCAGTGTTTATACATACACCATAGGAAATCTCCCCTTGATGTTGGGATCAGTGCTGTTCTCACTAAAGTAATAAAGAATTGTTTTAATATGATTCAGTAAGTGTTGTATACTAACCAGTTAATTCGAAATTTCCATTAGATCTTGAGAAATGTTCTTATTCGTAGGGCAGAAATTATTTTTATCATGAATCAGTTTGAATTTTATACATACCAGAAATAGGAAATTTTCCACAAGGTGGTGCTTGTGTGTGTAGACTGTGAGAATTCAGTCGTCTCTCCAAGTATTTTATACGGAACTTCGTTACACCCTTGCCTGTTTTAGGTCACGTGATGTGCTGTGTTTTTTTTTTCAGCACTGGCCACTGGAGGTTGCGCTGGAGACAGACGTCTAGGGATAGCAATCGGATGGTCTGGAGAAAGACAAGAGACGACACCGAGGTTAAGTCTTGATTGAGTTTCCGATCGACTAGAATCCAATAGATCTACATCTGTTACCCGATCATTGTTTCTTCACGCCTACCTAATCGGTTTTAATTCTCTTGACAAAATCCTTGTTCTTTTAAAAGGCTTATTCACCTCTTGATCCAATTGTCTTTTTTTGTTGTCGTTGTAGAACCCAAAGTCTCGGAATCTTTTTCTTAATAAATTCGTTCTTGCGACAAATCTGCTAATTTTTTTTTCTTTCAGAAGCCAAATCTGGATCTTTCTAAACCGATAACTTGTCATCAGCAGATCAAGTCTTTCAACTGCTAACTCTTATTCTTTCGCCAGATTCGCGTCTCGAATTAATGTGATATTAAATCGAAAGACTAGTTGGTGTGATTCGATCCAAAAAATATTTACGGATCAAAATCTGGCAGCATAGGATTGGGTACACTTTTCGTGAGTTTTTTTTTTTTTATTTTATGCGTATTTTTATGCTACTAAGCCTGCTGTTTATGAAGTTGGCGTCTAATGAATCTATCTTGTAAAAGGTTTTGGTGTAAGCTGTTTTAAAATTAGCTTTGCAAGCATGTCATCAAAAAAACTTTTAATCTTTCTAAGCATTGGTTAACCAAATACAAAGAACATTAAATCTGAAAAGAAGCCTAGTCTTTTTCTCTTAATATAATTATTTTTATCGGTTATTTCAATTAGTGTGGCTTGTTTTTTCTATCTGTATAGTCGGATCTAAGTGATTTATTTTCGGCAATTTAGCAATTTAATCTCATCTGATCATAATAAAACCTAAAAATTATCTAGTTTTGAAGTATTTATACTCGGTTTTTATCCTCTCATTTATTGAAATAGCGACTCAAATTGGACACCAAAGTTCATTTGTTTTGTTATCAAGCGTACAAATCAGAGAAAAACGAAATGAGTGCTGCTAAGCCTGCTTTTTAATGAAGTTAGTGAATTTATCACCAGTAAATTATAATTTCATGTACTCATCCCGACACGTTCTACGTATATATATATATAAAGATAGGCATTCACACACACACGCACACAGACACACACACACACATTTATATATATATATATATATATATATATATATATATATATATATATATATATATATATATAAACCGCTTGTAAAATTGTAGCTCTGTGCTCAATACAACAAAGTGAGTCAGCCATGAAGAGTGAAGAAAACCATATAACATTTAACAAGGTTTATTTACTGGTTCTTAACATCATTCTATTCAACATCTGGGGTGACGCATTAAATTTGTTAGAATCTTATTATTCAGGGTTCACACTTAAAGGTGATACACGTTTTACCATCTTGTAAATCATGGTCAGCTCAGTAATGTTAAGAATGATACATGTTTTATAAACTTGTAAACCAGGGTCAGCTCAGTAATGGTAAGAGTGGTACATGTTTTATAAACTTGTAAACTAGGGTCAGCTCAGTAATGGTAAGAGTGGTACATGTTTTATAAACTTGTAAACCAGGGTCAGCTCAGTAATGGTAAGAGTGGTACATGTTTTATAAACTTGCAAACCAGGATCAGCTCAGTAATGGTAAGAGTGGTACATGTTTTATAAACTTGTAAACCAGGGTCAGCTCAGTAATGGTAAGAGTGATACATGTTTTAAAAACTTGTAAACGAGAGTTAACACTAAGGATTAAACAACTTGGATTTTGTAAACCAGCTTCATCCTTCAGGAGCTAAATTTCTCATTATATTTTTTTTTGGTAGAAGATATGTCTAATTTTTTAAGTTTCTAGAACAAGACAATTTCAAATCCCTCAAAAAGCAATTAGTGTGACGAGAAGAACTATTATTGGAAATCGCAAAAAAAAAAATCAATACACGTTAACTCCTCAATCTTGGGAAGATGCCAACTACTTAGACCTGGTTGCTTTGTTTGGGCGGGACACAAAAAACAATTTGACTGTCTCTAAATGGTTTAGAATTTTGTGGAGGAAAAACTCATTTTGTCCGAGGCTAGTCTTAAGAAAATATGACCCCAGCTCAATTTTTCCTTCTCTGGTTTTCTCTTAAATTCTTTAGGGAGTTTAAAATTATTGAGTCTTTAGAGTCAAACAGAGAGGCAACTTCCAGAGTAAAGAAAGGACAGAGAAATGCTATTTACCTTGCATTTTCCCCTCTTTCTTTTCTTGATTTTGATTTTTTAATTATTTTTTGCGCCGGTTTCAGAAATGTATAAAATTCAATAAAACAATAAATAATGCAAAATTTATATCATAATTGAAGCAATTTTGAAGATCAATATTCCCTTACAAAAAATTAAAAATTTAAAAAAATATATTGGGAAAAGAGAAAATAAGTTTTATTCCCTCTGTGTTTTGGATAATATGTGCAATGCTGTATTCTTTGATTGGTTCTTAATGACAGTCATACTGATAGGCTGTTGGATAATCATAACTGTATATTCTGTGGTGATGAAAACTCTACGACAATAAAATTAATGAACTCTAACAAGCATGGAAAAGCTTAAAGACGTAAGCTGTGATGTCATAATGGCAGGTTAGAGTTCATTTACAAAATATTATAGGTAATCATTATCAAAATGAATTTTTTTTTGTATCCATTTTGGATATTCCCTAAGCAAGAATTGCTCATTCACCGATAAAATCTTTCATCTCTTCTCATTCCGGGTTAGAAAATAGTACACACGACTTGCTTTCAGTTTTTATCGTTCAATATTTTTCGCGTGAAACTTGTTGAGCGAGTAACATTTAAAATAGATTTAGCCTGGATAACTGAAAAAAATTCATAAAATTGTATAGAACAAGAACAAAAGAGACTTTGGTGGCCAACTCTGAAAAATTTTTCTTTTTACATTTTTGGTATTTCACAAAATACTTTATTTCCAAACATGTATCCAAGCGCCCCCTTTTATGGTTTACACTTTGTTTAACACATCAATTCTGGCCCATCCAGCTGAAAGCATATAATGTTGATCTGTCTAGCGTCAGACTTACAAACTAAAACGAAAAGGTGTATGTGTGAACGTCATATTGAGGGTAGAAGAGAGATAGATAGACAGAGAGAGAGAGAGAGAGAGAGAGAGAGAGAGAGAGAGAGAGAGAGAGAGATAGTATGGCATCGGAAGAAATAAATTTTAAAATAGAGAAACAGAGTCAAAGGTGGAGGTAAACTGGTGAATGAGAGAATCAGAGAAAGAGGGCCAGAGAAGAGAACCGGAGAAATAGGGCCAGCGGGGGCAATCAACGAAAGGAGAAGAGTGTTAGAGGAGAGAACCAGAGAAAGAGGGTTAGAGGAGAGAACCAGAGAATGAGGGTTAGAGAAGAGAACCGGAGAAATAGGGCCAGCGGGGGCAATCAACGAAAGGAGAAGAGTGTTAGAGGAGAGAACCAGAGAAAGAGGGTTAGAGGAGAGAACCAGAGAATGAGAGTTAGAGAAGAGAACCAGAGAAAGAGGGCCAGAGAAGAGAACCAGAGAAAGGGGGTTAGAGGAGAGAACCAGAGAAAGAGGGCCAGAGAAGAGAACCAGAGAAAGAGGGCCAGAGAAGAGAACCAGAGAAAGAGGGTTAGAGGAGAGAACCAGAGAAAGAGGGCCAGAGAAGAGAACCAGAGAAAGAGGGTTTGAGGAGAGAACCAGAGAATGAGGGTTAGAGGAGAGAACCAGAGAATGAGGGTTAAAGGAGAGAACCAGAGAAAGAGGGTTAAACGAGAGAACCAGAGAAAGAGGGCCAGAGAAGAGAACCAGAGAAAGAGGGTTTGAGGAGAGAACCAGAGAATGAGGGTTAGAGGAGAGAACCAGAGAATGAGGGTTAAAGGAGAGAACCAGAGAAAGAGGGTTAAACGAGAGAACCAGAGAAAGAGGGCCAGAGAAGAGAACAGGAGAAATAGGGTCAGCGGAGCCAATCAACAAAAGACTGTTGTAGGAGAACAGGTTTAGAGGAGAAAACCAGAGAAAGAGGGTAAGAGGAGAGAACCAGAGAAAAGAGGACCACAGGAGAGAGAGAGAGAGAGAGAGAGAGAGAGAGAGAGAGAGAGAGAGAGAGAGAGAGAGAGAGAGAGAGAGAGAGAGAGAGAGAGAGCGCCAGAAAACAAGGGTCGTTGGGGAGAACCAGAGAACATAAGCTATAGGAGAGAAACAGATAGAAAGAAGGACGAAGGAGAAAACTAGTAAAAGAGGGTTTGAGGAAAGAACGTAGGAAAGATAACTTGCTTTAGATGTTAATCCATGGGGCCATAGTAAGAAGTCATCAAGTGATCTCCCTTAGGACGATAATCGCCAGCAAAGCGCGACCTGTCTAAACCAGACCAGAGTAGAAATCTCTGGGGACCACCAGGCCATACTTCCCACAATCCATTAGGACATGCCAGGCACCAAGCTGGCAGTAACAGCCAAATGTGTTGTCATATAAGATCAGGCGATTTAGATCGTACATTGTTCCTTCAACGGGTTTTTACCCTTGTTTTAAACCCACAATCAAACCGGAGGTACTGGGAAGTCAATCCGATGTGTCTTCACATTTTTCTAGTTGTGTGATGTCAAAAATCTGGATGAGGTTTGCTCGTAACCCGATGGTACCTGCCTCTATTCTTCCCTCTCTCCCCCCCCCCACCCCTCCCCATTTTATTGTTCCCCCAAGTTTGCTACATCTCCAAAGTCTGTCACCACGTACATTATGGAAAGTATGGAATGACAGATATGTCAACAGGGTTAATTTCCATGTTTTTCCATCACCTTAAAGCTTATTCTGTCCTTGAAATGGGGCTGAAATCCCATCTTTTTCCTGCAGGAAATTGTCAGATCTGCAGCTAGAGGAATTATCGGCTTTGCTTTCCTCGGGGAGCTTTTAGACTTGCATTGCCATGTCTCTCGCTTCCATCGGATAAAGCTGGGTTTCTTTCGTTTTCCTCATTGTCGAAACAAAATTACAAAACTGTGGCGACAAGCTAGGATTTACAGATTGCCTGCTTTTAGTTTCTAATGAAATGGAAGATAATAGGAAAAATACCGTGCTCTGTCTCTCCATTTTCCTCTCCCTATCAGACTGGCTGTCCAGCAGTTTTTATGATCTAAAAGACCATCAAATTTTTTCTGTTTTGTTGATGTAAGAGAAAGAACAAGAACAACAACAAAAAAATCTCTTTCTTTAAGACTTGATTGGTTGCTTTCAGTTTGTGTAACCACTTAAATAAAGACTTTTTAATATCTTCTGTGTATATCTGTCTTTCTACCTGTGGGTCTGTCTGTCTCTCTCTCTCTCTTTCTTTCACTCACTCTCTCTCTCTCTCTCTCTCTCTCTCTCTCTCTCTCTCTCTCTCTCTCTCTCTCTCTCTGTGTCTGTGTCTCTCTCTATTTCTCTGTTTTCTTCTCACTCTCTTTCTTTCTCTCTCTCTATTGCTCTGTCTCCTTTCTCTCACTTCTTTTCTCTCTGTCTGTCTATCTGTCCGTCACTTTCTCTGTCTGTGTGTCTGCCTGTCTGTCTGTCTGTCTGTCTGTCTGTCTGTCTGTCTCTCTGTCTCTCTCTCTCTCTCTCTCTCTCTCTCTCTCTCTCTCTCTCTCTCTCTCTCTCTCTCTCTCTCTCTCTCACTTTCTTTTTCTTCGTTTAAAACAAATATCTCCGTCGTCATAACATTTTTTCAATTTTTTTTATTATTACTTTTTAATTAAAAAAGAACAAAAACACTTTTCTTTGTACTTCTTTATTTATTTTTATTTTTATTTAATTCTCTTTTGTATATGTCTTCATTGCCTTTCAAGCTACTCTTGTCTCATCCCTATTTTTCCCTTCTCCAGCCATATTTCCTTTTGTAGGCACATTCATATTTCTCTCTCTCACTCACTCTCTCTCTCTACTCTCCCCTTTCTCTTCTTCCTCTCCCCAATTTTGCCTCCTAATATTCCATCCATTCTTCAAGTATGAAGCCATACTCAATTCTTACATATCCTTAGAAAGCTCTTGACGAAGTCCATTCCCCAAGAGGTTTATCCTACACGTCCCATGGGTACCCGCTAAAACTGAGGGAGCGCGCCGTTATAAATTATGCAGTCACCAAAGAGCCTACCCAAGTGTCATAACCAACAGAAGGGGAGACAAGCAAGCACAAAATGAATGACTTGAGGCTGGGTGGTTTTAAATTACAGCGGCATCCAGTAAACTAGCTGCCTTGGTAGAACAGGTAGGTCATCTAATTCATGTCTGGATTTAATACGAAATCAGATTTGATTTATTCATTCATTTATTTATTTTTTTTTGCTTTTTTTATCTTTTTGGGTTGCCTTTTACTAAACAATCGTATTCATTATACCCTCAAAACGAAGTTTTCCTTGAGTTCATATCAAACTCTTAATGCTGGACCAATCAGAAAAGTTGGATACAACACAAATGCTATGATAACGCCCAGCATGACACTATACCTTGGAGGTGGAAATGTTCAGCTTCATACTATACAAGATTTTCAAATCAACTCAAATTACTTTTTAAATAAA
Organism: Elysia crispata; assembly: GCA_033675545.1. Lineage (NCBI taxonomy): Eukaryota > Metazoa > Mollusca > Gastropoda > Plakobranchidae > Elysia > Elysia crispata. Next base: position 25,872 of record JAWDGP010006800.1, on the reverse strand, counting down.
TTAAGGCCAGAGAGAGAGAAGGAGGAAAAGGGTGGGGGGGGGGGGAGAGGGAGAGAGAGAGAGAGAGAGAGAGAGAGAGAGAGAGAGAGAGGGAGAGCGAGAGAGAGAGAGGGGGGGGGAGAGAAAGAGAGAGAGAGAGAGAGGGAGGGAGAGATAGAAACAAAAAGAGAGAGAAAAGAGCGAGAGAGAATGAGAGAATAAGAGAGAGAGAGAGAGAGAGAGAGAGAGAGAGAGAGAGAGATAGAGAGAAAACAAAAAAACAGATTGTCAGGGAGACAGACAAAGAATCTGAAACATTCAACCCATCAGACAGATACAGAAAAACGCAGAAATTTGCTGAGACACTGAATTAGGAAAACATTTTTTTTAATTATTATTTTGAAAAAGATAGAGATAAGAGATAAATAAAGAAGGAGACTGACACAGGAAGAAAAAAAAAGAGGAAATCGGGGAAAATTAAGAGAAGCGGAGTAAATTAAAGTGAATAGAAAATCAGTTGAGATAAACTTAAGGGAAAGTGGTAAATCAATTTTAGGATGAGAGAAACGTAGTAAATGAAAGTGAATCAAAAATCGGTTGAGATAAACTTAAGGAAAAGTGGTAAATCAATTTTAGGATGAGAGAAACGTAGTAAATGAAAGTGAATCAAAAATCGGTTGAGATAAACTGAAGGAAAAGTGGTAAATCAATTTTAGGATGAGAGAAACGTAGTAAATGAAAGTGAATCAAAAATCGGTTGAGATAAACTGAAGGAAAAGTGGTAAATCAATTTTAGGATGAGAGAAACGTAGTAAAATGAAAGTGAATCAAAAATCGTAGTAAATGAAAGTGAATCAAAAATCGGTTGAGATAAACTGAAGGAAAAGTGGTAAATCAATTTTAGGATGAGAGAAACGTAGTAAATGAAAGTGAATCAAAAATCGGTTGAGATAAACTTAAGGAAAAGTGGTAAATCAATTTTAGGATGAGAGAAACGTAGTAAATGAAAGTGAATCAAAAATCGGTTGAGATAAACTGAAGGAAAAGTGGTAAATCAATTTTAGGATGAGAGAAACGTAGTAAATGAAAGTGAATCAAAAATCGGTTGAGATAAACTGAAGGAAAAGTGGTAAATCAATTTTAGGATGAGAGAAACGTAGTAAATGAAAGTGAATCAAAAATCGGTTGAGATAAACTGAAGGAAAAGTGGTAAATCAATTTTAGGATGAGAGAAACGTAGTAAATGAAAGTGAATCAAAAATCGGTTGAGATAAACTGAAGGAAAAGTGGTAAATCAATTTTAGGATGAGAGAAACGTAGTAAATGAAAGTGAATCAAAAATCGGTTGAGATAAACTGAAGGAAAAGTGGTAAATCAATTTTAGGATGAGAGAAACGTAGTAAATGAAAGTGAATCAAAAATCGGTTGAGATAAACTGAAGGAAAAGTGGTAAATCAATTTTAGGATGAGAGAAACGTAGTAAATGAAAGTGAATCAAAAATCGGTTGAGATAAACTGAAGGAAAAGTGGTAAATCAATTTTAGGATGAGAGAAACGTAGTAAATGAAAGTGAATCAAAAATCGGTTGAGATAAACTGAAGGAAAAGTGGTAAATCAATTTTAGGATGAGAGAAACGTAGTAAATGAAAGTGAATCAAAAATCGGTTGAGATAAACTGAAGGAAAAGTGGTAAATCAATTTTAGGATGAGAGAAACGTAGTAAATGAAAGTGAATCAAAAATCGGTTGAGATAAACTGAAGGAAAAGTGGTAAATCAATTTTAGGGAGGAGAGAAAAGAAACGAGTTCGAGTGAACCACAGATCGGTTGAGATAAACTCTACTGGTGGAGACCAGAGCAAATCCCTGACGTCAACTATGAGCTGCTCCGTTCTGGAGATGTTCGCTTTGGGTATACCATTTGGAAGATTTTGTGGTTTCTGATAAAAATTATCTTTTTCTTTTAAACTTTTTTTTTTACTTATGTCAAGCTGCCTTTACATATGTATCATAAGATATCACGTCCAACGTCCTTGAGTTCCGACATCACTGCTACAAAGCCTTAAGCTTAGGGATAGCTTAAGGCTGCCCACTTTTTTTTTCAATCCACTTTGTTTTCCTTTTAAACTTTTGTCTTTTTTCTTACATTCTAACGTGTTTGTTCTTCTCTGTAGCGTAATTAGAGTAACATCCCTTGATAAGTTCTGTTTTCCTAAAACCTATATTTATATTTTTTCTTTTTATTTTCTTTCTTCTGTCTTCCTTGTGCCCTATTCAGCCAGGCGTCTGTCAGTGCAGATCTGGCTCGACCCCCCCCCCCCACCTCAAGTCCACTAATCTGTTTATGACGTCTGCTGGTCAGGCCAGCGACACAAAACAGACAGACCTGGCAGTGGGCTGTGATTGGACCCAGGTTACCGCCGAGAGGGCTGCCTCCGTGGCTTCCTACAAAGATTTGTAGCAGACAGCATGTCTTCGATTGACAATGTAAATCTAATTGGCGTCACAGGGTAACCATAGCAACGGCCTGGCATTTATGGCTTTTTATGATTTTCGCCGTGTTTGCAACATTAATTTTGGCAAAGAGCGAAGATGTCACTAAGTGTGTGGGTGTTTTAATGAAGTCTTCATATTTATCGAGCTTTGTTCATGAGTTCGAGCTAGAAGATAGGCAATGGTTAGTTTTGGCACCTACTTAGCAACATCTCGTTTGAAGGAGGGCAAATATTAAGAGTAATGACCCGCTTAAGTTTGATCTGTCAATCAAACGCATGATGTGATGTGGCGGAGCATTAGATCTGCAGATACCACTAGCATGAAAAGACGGCCAGAATCTTACAGTAATAATCATGTGTTTAGTGAATTAGTCTGTCAATCTAAGACAGTCATGATGTTATGTGGCAGAATCTCAAATCTCCAGATACAATAAGCATGAAAACGCGGCCAATAAAAATACAGATGTCATCATATGTTGAGTGAATCAATTTGTCAATCTAACTCATTCATGATCTGATGTGGCTGAGCTATAAATCTGCAGATACCACTCACTAGCATACAAATGTGGCCAATATTGTAAAGATATCAACATTTGTTGGGTGAATCAATTTTACAATCCAACACAGTCATGATCTGATGTGGCTAAGCTGCAGATACCACTAGCATGCAAACATGGCCAGCATAATACAGATATCAACATTTGTTGGGTGAATCAATTTTACAATCCAACACAGTCATGATCTGATGTGGCTAAGCTGCAGTTACCACTAACATTCAAACATGGCCAATATAGTACAGACGTAATCATGTGTTGCTATGAAGTTATCTTTTACTCACCAGTTAAAAAACAGTTGAACGAAAAGGATTCGCCTCGCTAGAGAATATAAAACGAGGTTTTTAGTCGAAGGGTTTAAAAATAGGGGTGCCGTACGAGAGAACGAAATCTTGAAGTCTCACAAAAATGTTTACGAAAAAACTCGAGCCTAATTGTAGATACAGCACATTCGAGCAGATGGTGACGATCCGACAAGGGTTCTTACATTATTTGATTAGTAAACATTTGCTGGGTTCGCCCCATGGAGTAGATTTTACATTTGGAATTATAGCATTTGGCTAAACCCAAATGTCTCTCTCATTATAAAGTAAGATTTAGCCGACTTTTATCTTCTCTCAAGTTTCAGAATATTTGTTTCCAGTCCATCACGGTCACGGGCTAACCAGAGCGCCTGGTTCAGAATTTTACCAAACATTTCCACAATTAGCTTTCGATCTAGACCGCCATATTTTTTTGAGGCATCGGTAAAATCTAGGCGCATTATTCAGCAGCATGACCGTATCTGGAGTTCTCCGAGCGAACTTCGTGGCCTGAATATCCATTGGTTTATAGACGCGTCACGTGACAGCGACGTAGTGTTTAATTTGAGGCACGTATCATATCAGGAATGCCAATCAAAATCGACACAAACCGTTTGAGGAATATCAATTACTTCTTGGTAACTATCAGCGTTTGAAAAACACCTGAACTATTTCTGCTGGATGGGAAAATTCGCAAGCTCCAAAAAACCATTCTTGTTTGATGAAATCTAATAAATTTCACATTTTTTTCTTGAAACAAAATATTTCTACAAAAACTTATCTGTCCCTCAATCTCCTCATCCGTTCACCCACCGCTCCTATTGTTTTTCCTGAACTGCTTTCTATCATTCAGCTCCCGTATGAATAGCCATTATTTGAACTACTGGCCCAAAGGCAAGATTACTGCATCCTTATGAATAGACAGTACATTTTCCTGCTTTCTAATAATGCCCATGGTTTGATTTTATCTGTGAAACATGGTTTTATAGGCATTTTTATACTTCACAGACTTAGAGTAACTTTCGATTCTATTTAGGTCTAGACTTCTTGATCCGGAAGATGTTATGAAAACTTTGATAGATCAAATAAACGATGATGCTTCCAACTTTGAAACAATAGGCGCGGAGAAGAATCAGAAGCTGAGCACAGTGGTTCACATTCAATAGAATTAGTTGAATCTTTAGGCCTAGACCTATATCTAGATCTAGGCGAAGATAACCTAGGCCCTAATGGGGACAATAATGAATGGACTCGTAATATGAATGCATTGAGGCATTGTACATCTTTTTTTTTTACCCATAAACACTTCCCTGCATTAAAATTTACGTAAAATCGTAATTAATTCATGTGTGTTAATTGCGCCGTAGTATTTTATTCCTTTCCTTATCTGTGATAATATTGGAAACATTTTTGCTCTATGTATTTGTTTTATCTCCTTAGAATAAGAAGAAAAAAAATGAAGATTTTTCAGCCTGTACTAAGTGATGCACAGCAAACAAAACTCACAGATTATAAGTTTTAATGGGAAACAAGCACAGCATAGCGGCTTGAACCTGGCAGACAAGATGTCTGCTGATCCCGGGGCGGTCTTTGTCCGCGATGTCAACGGATCTCTTGGTGAAATCTGCGATATTTAGGTTTTTTTCTCCAAATGTCGTGTCTTCGGGTTTGTCTGTCGAAATTCCCCCCCCCCCTCCCTCTCTCTCTCTCTCTCTCTCTCTCTCTCTCTCTCTCTCTCTCTCTCTCTCTCTCTCTCTCTCTCTCTTTTTTTTCTCTTTCTCTCTTTCTCTCTCTCTCTCTCTCTCTCTCTCTCTCTCTCTCTCTCTCTCTCTCTCTCTCTCTCTCTCTCTCTCTCTCTCTCTCTCTCTCTCTCTCTCTCTCTCTCTCTCTCTCTCTCTCTCTCTCTCTCTCTCTCTCTCTCTCTCTCTCTCTTTCTAATAGCCAGAATATTTTTGCTCAAGGGCGATCCTACCCAGAAGTTTCACGGCTCTAGCAAGAAGATGAGCAGCAGTTAACCGTCACCAACACTGGCTGAATGTCACCGTGAAAGATCAGTGGCCTTGTACTCACATGCCCTATTCTGACGGTGTTGCAGTTGACAACCCCTGAAAGATGACAAGAGTAGTTTGGGGAGAGCAGAGCAACCCTTAACAAAATATTGTAGAGTGGACTAACCATATCAGCCCGGTGTAACGTGATCTGTGGTCGCAATGAGGGATTTTTAAGCCCTCTATCATCGTAGTAAACCATGTGGGTTCATTACTATTATTTCTGTATTTTTTTCGGTTGGCAGCGGTTGCAGCACACCCACTCTAAAGGTTTATGATCATTAAGTTAGTGCGGCGTCAAACTGAAAAACAGTACACAATAAGGATGGTTTTTGCACCTTTAAAGAGGATTGAAAAAAAAAACATAAACAGTTCTTGACTTAAAGCCTAGTTTATTTTTTGGAAAAGTCTGTTTTGTATCCGCATCAACCGATAGTCTACGCTTCTATTCTTTTAGCTTCTTAGTAGAAAAAAAGAACCCATGCCATAATCATAAGAGAGGGGTTCCTTAGCAAATAGAAACAGGTTCAGGTAGAGACAAACTTTTTTTTTGTTCCCGTTTTGTTCTCTGTCCAAACGTCTTCTTCTCCACATAAGATTCTTGGAGACACCATAAGGGACTTTTAAACTTCTCGGAAAAGCTTCTAGGCGCAATCCCCAAGGATAATCTCATTCCTCTACCAATAACAGTTACGATAATTGCTACATCGAGAGAGAAAGAGAGGCCGTTATCTCAAGCCTGGACTATGGAGGAAAATTTAAGTTCCCGAGGGCCTGTTAGACAGACATTAACTCGTTTTATTTTAAAAACGACTGTCGGAGATATATAGAACAGCGATTTCGGGGTGTCCATTCTTAGAAATAAGCCGTTAGTTTTAGGATCCATTATTGGGTTACTGGCAGTGGCTGTATGTCCGTGCCAGCTTTCTCATCCGTTATGTATAAAGAAGCCGCATTATACTCAAGACGAGAACAATTCAAGCCATAATAAGGTGTGGGAAGGGGGAGGGCAGTATTCCTTACAGCCATCTGTATAATTTAGCAAGTGAAACTTGGGAGTGTAAGCAACTCTATCCAGAACCTTATTAAACTAGCTAGTTCAATAATTATTGCCTTTTAGTTTTCCACAAGTTGGCAGGAATTCTCAAATTGCAGTTTCAATAGTTATTGCCTTATAGATTCCACTAGTTGGTATATCTCTCAACTAACACGATTGACACTTAATCTAAGTTGCGAACTCGTGCTCCAAGCCCAACAGTTATTTCATTCTTTGTCCCCCTCCGATATAAACATAATAATTATTATGATGATCGTTATGGTGATGGTGATGATGAAGATGATGATGTTGATTAAATGTTTATGAACTTCTGACCATAACATCAGCGCGGTTTGGGTGGATGAGGTTTCAGCCCCCGGGCGAATTCTTTCCTCTCAAGGAAGTGATCATATCTTAGAGGCGAGAGAATTTGGACAACTTGGAGTCCTTACGCTTCACTGTTAGCCTTGAAACTGACGTAGACTAAAGGACGCTAGACATAATCCCTATATTTGATATGGACTGTCTTGCTCTCCCTACGCTGACTGAATAAAACTTTTCTATACTTTGACCTGCAGGCGGACAAATTGAAAAAAAAATGCTAGTGTATATGGAGGAAATCGTGGAATGCTCCTGGAATCATCGAAATGTTAAGCGATATTTTTTCGGCGTAAAAGGACTTTTCCTGCTGTTAGATCAAGCCTGGTCATTCAGACTTACAAGAAGACGCCTAGGAATCTCATTAATAATTATTCCTTATATTTAATTATTGAGAGACTCAGGGTTAATGGAGAACGCGTCCCAAGAGTAACTAAGAAGCAGTTTCTCAGAGAGCAGTTATCTTTGGTTAGTAAGATTCTCAATGTCGACTTTATTCTATCCGATCATTGTTCAACGCGTCGTTGGGATCATCTTAGGTAAAATTCGATGCTCTTGTCAACCATTCCCAGAATGTTCTTAAAACAGCTCATAAATAATAGATCTAGATGGCTACTACAGGGCAGAAAACTGCCAAGTGATGATTCGTAAGTACATGCATTTACAATTTTCTTTGCTGCAGAGAAAGTGTCAGAGAAATAAGAAAAAAAATTCCCTTAATTTCGGCATCTCATGCTATGTAGATGATATTAAGGAAAAAACCTGCCGAAATAGGTTAGGGGAAATCGCCTCATTCCATATTTTCCAATATTATTTATTCTGAGATCTTTTCAAGGGTGTAATGAACATTTGCGATTACCGCATCAAGTGCTTAACGGTGCATTACTCTCCGGGAAATCAGAGATGCGCATTTTTTTAAACCTACATGAAAATCACATTTAAAATAAAATCTATTAATTAATTTCAATTCTAAACAATTAGTCAACTTACTATTCTTATTGTGTAACATGACTGTTTTAGCAGATTAAGGTTTAGTGTAAATTCTATAGTGTGTAGATTAGTCTAATTAGAGTTTGTGAAAAAAGGTCATTATACATTAGCAAGAATAGTACACAAATTGCGCCCCATACAATAGACCGGGAGGTAGGCTTACAGGATTACGGTTCGATTAAACTTAATTTGTTTCTTTTCGATGTTAAACATCTTCATATCACACCATCACCACTATTGCTATTTAGACGACCTTTGCCGTGTATTGCGCAATCTTGACACATGTATCTTGCACAACACATCTGCAGTAATTGTGTAATTATAACAGAGCTTCCAGAGATGCCCTTTGGATAAATATGGATCATGCCGCAAGGATTTTTAATTTTGGGCACAAGGGGTGACGATTTATATGTGTATGCGTGCGTGCGTGTGTGTGTGTGTGGGTGTGGGTGTGAATGTGATTTACCGAGATTTCTAAAAATCGTAAAATGTACTCGTGAATAGGCCGACAAACAGCTTAATAGACAGACACACAGACAAACATACACCAAAATAGGCAGATATGAAGAGAAAGAAAGTATTGAAGACAGACAAAAATAGAGACAGCCAGTTGAACAAATAGAGAGAGTCATAAGCAGATGGACGAGAGAGAGAGAGAGAGAGAGAGAGAGAGAGAGAGAGAGAGAGAGAGAGAGAGAGAGAGAGAGAGAGAGAGAGAGAGAGAGAGAGACACAGAGAGAGACAGAGAGAGAGAGAGAGAGAGAGAGAGAGAGAGAGAGACAGAGAGAGAGAGAGAGAGAGAGAGAGAGAGAGAGAGAGAGACAGAGAGAGAGAGAGAGAGAGAGAGAGAGAGAGAGAGAGACAGACAGACAGACAGACAGACAGACAGACAGAGGCAGACAGACAGACAGAGGGAGACAGAATCTAAGCCAGCGGGATACAGGCGGATCATTTGACCCAAGTACCATCTAGGTCAGTTTCATCACCATCATAATCTCTGCACATGTTCCCACGCAGTGAAGTAGCAATTTGGAGCTGTTTCCCTGTAAGCTAACCACAAGAAGCTTGGCTGTTAGATCTGATGTGACTAACAAAGATTTGTACCTAACGACGTTATGGTATTGGTCGTAGCCGCATTGATTTAATCACAGGTCGTTATGCGGAGTCGGTGTGTTAATATCCATATCACATTACCTCATGTTCTTCTGTTATGCGGAGTCTGTGTGTTAATATAAATATAAAATTACCTGATGTTTATTTGCTAATTTCCCGAACATTCAGGGTCCCCACGAGTTTTACTCAATAATAGAGGTTTTCTACCAAGCCTTATTATTATGGATTGGTCCGATAGGTCAGAATTAAACCGTAAAGGTCAAGAATCAATCTCACATCAATCTTTTTAATGACTGAACCACTTGGCATCCTTGATTACATAAAGCCATTGAATGCTGGAATTATCTCCTCTGTTCTTCTTTTTACTTTTACAAGGCAACATCTTTTATCTCCGATCTTCGATTTTTAAACACTCCACCACAGTCCTAGAAACATATTTGTATTCTCCAAAGATCACTAACTAGAACACAACATGCCGGTGAAGGCGTTTGGGCCTATCGCCAGTTTGAGAAGCCTCAGTCTAAATCACTTCAAACTAATATGGAAATCTCGAAATCCTTCGCATACCATAGGTTTTGAGACGTGACAGAAGAAACTTGTAATTTTCAAATATGATTTAAAAACTAAAAATATTTTATTTCGTGGACGTAAAGTTTTGAAGTGTGGAAAGATTATGGACTGGAAGAAACAGAAGCACTGACACAATGAAAACCCAGGAACACAATCAAAGATAACAGCAAGAAGCAAAAGCATTGACACAATGGAAACCCAGGGAAAAAAAACAAAGATAACAGCAAGGAACAGAAGCATTGACACAATGGAAACTCAGGAACAAAAACAAAGATAACAGCAAGAAAAAGAAGCATTGATACAATGGAAACTTAGGAACAAAAACAAAGATAACAGCAAGAAACAGAAGCATTGACACAATGGAAACCCAGGAACAAAAACAAAGATAACAGCAAGAAACGGAAGCATTGACACAATGGAAACTTAGGAACGAAAACAAAGATAACAGCAAGAAACGGAAGCATTGACACAATGGAAACTTAGGAACGAAAACAAAGATAACAGCAAGAAACGGAAGCATTGACACAATGGAAACCCAGGAACAAAAACAAAGATAACAGCAAGGAACGGAAGCATTGACACAATGGAAACTTAGGAACGAAAACAAAGATAACAGCAAGAAACGGAAGCATTGACACAATGGAAACCCAGGAACAAAAACAAAGATAACAGCAAGAAACGGAAGCATTGACACAATGGAAACTCAGGAACAAAAACAAAGATAACAGCAAGAAACGGAAGCATTGACACAATGGAAACTCAGGAACAAAAACAAAGATAACAGCAAGAAACGGAAGCATTGACACAATGGAAACTTAGGAACAAAAACAAAGATAACAGCAAGAAACGGAAGCATTGACACAATGGAAACCCAGGAACAAAAACAAAGATAACAGCAAGAAACGGAAGCATTGACACAATGGAAACTCAGGAACAAAAACAAAGATAACAGCAAGAAACGGAAGCATTGACACAATGGAAACCCAGGAACAAAAACAAAGATAACAGCAAGAAACGGAAGCATTGACACAATGGAAACCCAGGAACAAAAACAAAGATAACAGCAAGAAACGGAAGCATTGACACAATGGAAACCCAGGAACAAAAACAAAGATAACAGCAAGAAACGGAAGCATTGACACAATGGAAACCCAGGAACAAAAACAAAGATAACAGCAAGAAACGGAAGCATTGACACAATGGAAACCCAGGAACAAAAACAAAGATAACAGCAAGAAACGGAAGCATTGACACAATGGAAACCCAGGAACAAAAACAAAGATAACAGCAAGGAACGGAAGCATTGACACAATGGAAACCCAGGAACAAAAACAAAGATAACAACAAGAAGAAGCTTTGACACAGTGGAAACCCAGGAACAAAAACAAAGATAACAGCAAGGAACGGAAGCATTGACACAATGGAAACCCAGGAACAAAAACAAAGATAACAGCAAGGAACGGAAGCATTGACACAATGGAAACCCAGGAACAAAAACAAAGATAACAGCAAGGAACGGAAGCATTGACACAATGGAAACCCAGGAACAAAAACAAAGATAACAACAAGAAGAAGCTTTGACACAATGGAAACTTAGGAACAAAAACAAAGATAACAACAAGAAGAAGCTTTGACACAATGGAAACCCAGGAACAAAAACAAAGATAACAGCAAGAAACGGAAGCATTGACACAATGGAAACCCAGGAACAAAAACAAAGATAACAGCAAGAAACGGAAGCATTGACACAATGGAAACCCAGGAACAAAAACAAAGATAACAGCAAGGAACGGAAGCATTGACACAATGGAAACTTAGGAACGAAAACAAAGATAACAGCAAGGAACGGAAGCATTGACACAATGGAAACTTAGGAACGAAAACAAAGATAACAGCAACAAGATGTGTCCAACAAGTGCATGATTCCACACAACCAATCAAACGTTTAAATCAACTTGAAATCTGAGTTTTCTCTGCTTTTTAACTCCAACACCTGAAAACGCTGCACGGAACGCAGATCGTTTTTTACTTTGTTGCTCTTGCCCAACTGAGTCTGTGTAAAGTTGAGTCTAGATCTAGAAATTAAACATCTGTCTAACATTTTAGTACAACCTATATGTACACTAAGCGCAAATCAACCTGAAAAAAACCCATATTTTATGATTTTCGTGAACCTCAAATTCCATAGATAGTTCATAACCTAGATCGAAATCCAGCTATGTAATTTATTCTTCGTATGAAAATATACTTTGAGCATTTTTATCGCAAAGATCTCAGAATTTTTTTGACTTTTACAGCAATTATGTCTCTATAATCTCGCTTATTAAAATTCTCTAGGATATTACATTAATGAGTGTCTGGATAATTTATTTTTCATTTTTTTAATCCTCCATCCTCTAATTAAGTTTGATATACATCTAGCTTTTTAGATGCCAAACATTTCTAAAAAAAAATCCTAAAAGTTTCGTTTTTTTTTTTAATTTAAGTATCTCGATTCAATATAAAGTGTGTTACACAATAATTTTTGTTGTCTCGTACGCATGCCTTGACAGCTTGAAGTCGTGAGTCTTTCAATATCATGCTGCACACAAACTAGTAACCAGAACTCTTTCTATTACTCAGTCCCTACTAGCCGAATCATCAAATGGGTGATCCAAAGGTGTCTGTAAATGCCTTTATTTCTAAAAAAAAAATTAATGCTTTTGTATTGAGCTTTTAGATATGTCATCTACACCTAACAACCCAAATTTGGAAACACATTTTGAAAAGTTGTAGGCGTAATGACGTGTGGTATTCATTTTCATTATACCTAGACATACAGGGTTGGTCAATATGACCCATATATGAAATAGTAGGATTTTTATTTACCCAGCCTCTATTTCATAACATCCCTATGCAGCGGCAATCATGCACAAGTTTCTGAGTTATCTCAGAGATTTCTTAGTAGCTTCCGTTTGTTCAATTTACATCAACTAATCCACTGTAATAAGTCATATTGGGTCATTCTGACCCACCTTGTAAGGATATGAAAAAAGTGTTTTCTCTAGATAAAATTTTCCCTGAATTAATATTTGGCGCCATTAGATCTATGTATTAGCGCCAGCGTGACTGGTATTGGCCCAGCGCTCTCAGAGTAAACTACACTGCTATAGGAGCGGATAAGAGCAACGTTCTGATAGTTTCTCTGGCGGATGGGCCAGAACTCCGGTATTTTGTTCTGATCCAAGTCCCCTTTCTTAAGTGCTACATTTCGCGAGAAACAACAAATAGAATGGTTTAGGTATCTGAGTTTATTCCGACAGACCAGGGTTACTTGGCCACTCCTGCATCTTTATTATTATTATTATTATTATTATTATTATTATTATTATTATTATTATTATTATTATTATTATTATTATTATTATTATTATTATTATTATTATTATTATTATTTTATTATTATTATTTTTTTAATATTTGTAGTGTTCCCTCTGATCCCAGTCCCCTCCCCTCGCCCTCACCCTCCACGCCCCAGAAAAGAACCTAGTTACAAGAAATGTCAGAGAAGTGAGCTAAGCCGAAGGAAACAGACGGAGGTTAGGATTAAGATTCAAATCAAACTTATTCTCATCAAGTCCCGCGTCCAGGCATGACAGAACAGGATTTGAGGGTTGTGAAATGATCATTCTCGGTCGAGCCTGCTCAAGCTGACATAATGAGACCAGCTCTGTCTATCTTTCACCTTCCTCTCCAGTTATAGATTTCTCGTCCACCCACTTCCCCTACTCGCAAACCAACAAAGACCCATTGGGTTAAGGTATGATCACACCTTTAACTGGAGTTCAATTTTCTTTTCCCTATCCAACTGACATTTTGCCCTTTCTCTTTGATCCAAGGTAAACCAATCAAACTCTGACTTTTCAGTTTCATTAACTCTTCTTTGAAATGTCTCTGGCTTACTGTTTGAAGGACTTTCATCCAATCCATTGTTTTCAGATGAAAGCTTGAAATCTTTGTGAGTTCGCGGAATTGATAGCAAGAAAAACAAGAAAAAAACTTTTGTAAGATCTCAGAGATAGTAAATACTTTCCAGGCACTAGGCCCAGCAGGTTTTAGAGATCAGTGAAAAAAATTGATTCCCGGTCAAGAGTTTTACTTGGGCTTTTAGTGCATGACGTTAATAATTTTCTTTAATATTTTTCTTTCTGTAATGTCAGGGTTGAGCAGTATCAATCTTAAATTCTCTGAAATTTAACAAACGAGGAAAAAGATGGCTTCGACAGTTATACCTATATGATTTGTGTGACGGCAAAAATTAGTCACTCAAAGCAACAACTGTTTGGAGCGTCTTGTCGATTTGCGCGGTCTTTGGATCGCGCACTCGTCTAAAGCGGCCCACACACGCTCCACTATTTCATCAAAAGTATTGACGTCAAAATATTTGACACTTTTTGGATCGTGTCGGGGCGAGATATTAACAGCCTAAAAAGTATTGATGTCAATATATAGGCCGATCTATTTCATTTGATATTTTTTGCGCAAACCGCCAATTCATTGAGCGTGTGTGGTTAACCATCAACATTTTGCTCCAATTTCACTTTTTGATTTACCGCGGGAGAGAACGGATCGTCATGGCGCCACCTAAAGAAAAAAAAAATTCTCCTTGAACTCCTAAACGTGTATAAGGGTTTGCCTGCGCTCTGGAAAATTAAAAGCAAGGAATACAGTGACAGACAGAAAAAAATACACTGCGTATGAGACTCTTCTAAACAAATACCGCGAATACTACAAGGAAGGCTCGAAAGAAGAACTGAAGAAGATAATTGTATTAAAGATAAACAGCTCGTCAATAGAATCGCCACCCATTCTTAAAAAGTTCTCATAATCAACTGGCTCATTATTTCTCAACTCTTCCAATAGTTTGCAACGACCAAAATTAATTTTTTGGCTTTGCAGAAACCACTGGTTGGCCCACTTAGTTCGGTTCTTTTTTGTGCTTCTTCTTCGCTTGCACGCTAGCGCAAGAGCCAACGCTGTTGCTCCGTCCATTGCGAGGTCTACGCACAAACTGATTATTGCACGATATTGAGTGTGCAGCGTAAACGTCAAACTGTCAATGATATTGAGCTCAATAATATTGATGAAAAAGTTTGTGCGTGTATAGGCCGCTTAACATAAACATAATGCTAGATCTGGATCTAGATTTTAAGCAGATACGTATATTAATCATTGTCTCCCGGTGCTAGATTGTCTGAAGATTTTATTTTATAAAATCACTTGAAAGGAACAGTTGTAACTCGTAAGTTTCAACGATAATTAGAATTAGATCTAGATCTATTATAATCCAGATTGGATGCGCGGCCCACTACTCTATTTCTAACAACCATTTCACGGTTAGAATGAATGAGAGATACAAGTAAAATAATTATATTCTAAGAATTAGACAACTACCTGCAATAATTGCTTCTGTATATAATCATGTGAGTCGATTTTGTGATCCATCGGTGGCGTTAATTGGCTGTCCGCGTCTGACATAATTATTTGTAGCTGTATGAATCGATGAGAATTTTAAAAGCCCAGACTTTTTCCCAAAAAGTTGGCCGCATTTTTGTTCTATAATTGACTCATGAATTATCTTTCCATTATCCTGAGAGAGCAATGAACCCTTACACTGCAGAACTCATGCTGCTGTTGTACTGATGCCTTCAATAGGTTTTTCTCACAAGCTTCGGTTCGTTGAAAAGCTTCAAGGCAGGCGTTAGAGATTAAAGAAATTCAGTTCTCTCACCACATGAAGTGCACGGGTTTGTTGAACTGTGTCCACTGGTAAAGTGGATTTCTGTGGTTGCTTCTTTTCTCTTGCCATGACCTTGGTGGGGATTTTCACTCTGCCTGACTAAAGTGTTTGCTTCATTAATGTAGTTTTCGAGAGTTTAACTTCGTTTAAGGCTGTTTTAAAGTTCATCAAAGGACAAAGCCATACGTTAAGTAAAAAGTTTGTTTGAGAAACGGCAAAATAGAAAATTTTAGCTCTAGATCAAATCTTAAATCTTGAAAAAAAAAAAATCCTCAAGAGGGGCGAGTAGAGGAAAAAATGTCAGCTAGTTGCTTCTCTTTTAAACCTATTTTTCTCCTTTTATTGATATACTCTGCCTAAGCTGAGCCTATTGTGCATGTGCCTATTGTTGTTCATTTTTAAGCTGAGCCGAAAAAAAAACAAACACATTCTTTGCTTTATGTTCCACCATTTTTGCTAGCGCCAATATCTCTCGTTTTACTTATGATTATTTCTTATTTCCTCTTTTACCGTAGCGGGTTTTAGATAATGGCGTCTTTGTGTAAACCTGAGCTGGCTTGTTTGTCTCTTTCCTCGCTCCCAGTGACGCTACAATGGGACGGTATCCCACACATAGTGACACCCGTCTGGTTTGATCATTTCAGATATCGTGGGGGGGTTCGTTTTCTGTTTTTCGATAATTTTATTGGCCGATTTCTGATGTGGCTAAGATCTAATGGATTTTTCAAAGAATTAAACCAGGAATCAGTGAAATATCCAATTTTTTCACTTTGAATTCAATTTTGTTTTTCTAGCGTTGAATAGCATTTACTTCTTTATTTACAATCTCTTGCATCTTTACATCCTTAGGTCTAGCTCCGTCTGTCGCAGCCTCTATAGTTTGGCCGCCTTCTTCATCTCTACCGCTGATAGAGACTATAGTTGCCACTAGTTATGCAGTAGTAATGCTGTTATTATCTCTTACTCTTTTTGTTAATACCTTATGTATGATTTTTCTAAATGCATCAATGCTAACGTTTTCATATCTCTTGGAACTGTCAGTTATTTTTCTTACTTGTTCTACTTTCTACTTAATTTGCATCTTGTGTTTCATTTTTATTTTTTTGTGCTTTTGCAGATTTGACGAGTTATTCTTTCCGTTCAGATTAATATTTACACTTAATACTTGAAGTATTCAATGTGATGTGCTTTCAGTCTTTGCTAAGCTCAGATAAAGCTTCTTTTTATTTGTCAGCGGTCATTTTTGTGTTAACTGTTTCTAAAAATCCTGTTTTGTGGCGTTGAGTCAGCCCAACTCCCAGAACGTAATCTCAGATTTGCTGTGTATTTCTACTATTAAGTGGCTCTATGAAATTATATTAGTGATCACTTGACTTGCTGTTTGGCTTGAGCCTCTGTTAGCTCCCGTCAGGCAAATGACAGCAGCAGCTTGTGTTCTTTCTAATCTAACGAGGATGATTTAGTTTGTCTGTAGACAATTTCTATATATGACTTTCAACTTGAAAAGAAGAAGAAAAAAAACTTATAGGAAATCCTTTTTTTCCCTGTGGCCGAGGAACGTGAGAAGATTTAGTCTTGTAGATGCTTTATTGTCTTGATCTTTTACATGGTGATAACAGTTGCTATTTTATCAAATATCCGTTCAAGGTATTCGGGGCATTCATCAGTCTCAGTGGGTCTCTCAGATTAAATTTCGGGTAGGATTGTCTGACATTTCTTTTTCTGTCACTTTTAGACCGATTCTCCTTTGGCGCCTAACGCTGGTGGTCAGGTAATTGTCTAGGATGGTTGTCAGCCTTTCTACTGGGCGTACGCGGCGCGATCTTACTCTGACCTAGGACCTTCGATCCCAGATTAATTTGTAAACACGGTTGTACAGGCTTCTACTTTCTTACTATTTTTTTTACTTTGAAAGTAATCTTTTACTTCATATATATATATATATATATATATATATATATATATATATATATATATATATATATATATATATATATATATATATATATATATATATATATATATTCCGGATTTGAAGCTCTGCTAGGTACAACTGAGACAACCTGATCCAACCTGAACCAACGTGAATAATACACTCGGGTGGGAAGGATGAAACCAAGATGCGGGGGGAGCAAATACGGGAAGATGAGAAAAAGAAGAAAATAGTGATATATACAGGCTGATATATGAAACACATGCACAGATGATCAGAGACAGAGAGATAGAGAGAGAGAGAGAGAGAGAGAGAGAGAGAGAGAGAGAGAGAGAGAGAGAGAGAGAGAGAGAGAAAGAGAGGTACAGAGAGACCAACAAATAGAAGAATAGACGAATGTAAAATATAATTAAACGTAAAACTGTTTTTCCATCTCTTGTGAATGAATAGGTAAACTCTGTCAATGGAGAGTAGTGAAAGGTGTGTTATTGGTGTGTATGTGTGTGTGGTGAGTGTGGTGAGAGTTCGGTGTGTGTGAGGCGAATGTCTAATGTATGTGGTGAGTGTACGGTGAGTGTGTGGTAGGTTACGGTAAAGTTGATAGTGTCATAATGTGAACAGAGTGTCACACAGGACGTGTGACCCCGGTACTTAATTGACTTTCTTAGGACGCTGGCCAGATGTGTGAAGGACATCACTTAACCAGGTACCAGGAAGCTCAAAGATGCATCCTTTACTCTCACTTGCAGCGCAAAACACTTTCTCTTTGCATCGTCTCTACGACATTTTTGTTCCGAGGAAACTTGAAGTGTTGTAAAGGTAGCAGTGATGATTGTAAAATAATATCAATGGTAGGGTTAATGATGATGATGATGATGATGATGACGATGATAATAATATTTTGAATCAAAATAATGGTAATAATAATAGTAATAATAATAATAATAATAATAATAATAATAATAATAATAATAATAATAATAATAATAATAATAATAATAATATATTGATACTGGTGAACATGATGATAATGTTGTCAAGGATGATAGTAAAATATGTGAGACAGTCGCACTTCAGAAGAGGCAGCACACAGTTGTTAAATGATAACCTTATACTACATTACCACTACATAACTCAGAACTTTTCCCACGACGAGAGCATAAACATTGATGCGGGTCGATTTACACAGCGATAAGGTAAGAACTAAACGTTACGCGAGATCATTGTGGACAGGCTGTGGCCACACACTATCAATCGCTCAACTCGATATGTTATTAGAAAATTGACTAAAAAACGAAAGTTCATGAATATTCGACAAATCTAGCAACCTTGTCAATACTGGGGCTAACAACAACAGAGCTCTGACTTCGACTAACCGATACTCACACTAGCAACTACTATTTAGCGATACCGACCCGAATAACCGGTGATATAACGGTAAAGTAATAGATGTAAGATATGAATCAGTCTAATTGTATAATCGCACGGAGTTAAACCGAATTGTGCAAAATACATTTGTTATTTACGTTGTAAAAGAGTTACAATATCAGAACTTTACAGCTGTAAATATTTTGGAGGAAATAGATAAATAAAGAAAAAAGATGGGTACATCTTATACCGAGGAAAAAAGATACATAAACAAGAAAAGATGTGTACATTTCATGACAGCGAAGAGAAACCCAGACAAGTAGACATTGGTATTGTCTGTGAAGATCATTCGAGATAAGAAATCTTCTGGAAAAATGTCCAAGGCTTATATCGAATTATCAGTCTTAAAAAATGACGTGGATTACAGTGATGAACAGAGTTTGAAAAAAATTGATCAATTCCTATCGTAAAATAAAAGGAAACATCGATATAATGTCAGTATCTTATAGACTTTTACAGCAATGCTCTTGGGTTGACTGGGGCACAGATTCAAACCCGTCCCATCTCTAGAAAGAAGATTTCATCCTCCTTAGCGCCGTGAGATTCCGTCTTTGTTATCTCTATCTTATGTCACTTCTAGGCAGGAAGTGTGTTTCAGTGTCGGATGTTGTCGGTACCACAAGAGCGACAGACACACATTATTCTATGTCCTTAACAAAGGGAGAAAAGGGAGCCATCCTGTTTATACCGGAACAATATTAAAAATTTTCTCTAATTCTCTATTTCGTACTTTCTTATAGATCAACTGTTTCAAGTGACAGGGTATCCTGGTCGGTTGCTAGTATAATGGCCTGTTTGTTGGCTGCCATGGACTAGGTGGGACATGAACTAGGGAAAAAAAAGTTAGGTTATAATTATACAGGATAGAAAAGTCCTAAATCATTGATATTAAACACTGTGTAAAGGATAGTTTCAATTTTACAAGGAGGGACCAAGGAGGAAGGGTAAGGTTGGGTATGAAATTCCGTTAGATTTCCAGAAATGAATAAAGGACATAATTATTCGCCCTAATTCTCTTATTTTACATCGAACGCCCGTCTTCATCTTACCACATATTGGTCTCAGTTTATTATTATTATTATTATTATTATTATTATTATTATTATTATTATTATTATTATTATTATTATTATTATTATTATTATTATTATTATTATTATTATAATTATTATTATTATTATTATTATTATTATTATTATTATTATTATTATTATTATTATTATTATTATTATTATTATTATTATTATTATTATTATTATTATTATCATCATCATCATCATCATCATTATTATTATTATTATTATTATCACTATTTTTATTTTTGTTTTTGTTGTTTTGTTATCACTATTTCACTATTATTATTAGTAGTAGTATTATGATTGACATTTTAATTATGGCTGGACACAGTCCAAATGTCTTAACTTTTACCAATCGCCTTTGCTCCAGTTCCCAAGTCCAACTTTGTTTCTAATATCAGACTCGATCAGTGCTGCTGATTAAACAAGAAATCCGTTATGTACAAACTGCTGTACACCTATCAACCGTTGATGTAATCTCTCATCATAATTCCTCACAGCGGGTGGGTCGCGAGCCTTGCCAACCCGAGCTAATGTTCAGCTGATCTGGGTGGGATTGGGTGATACTTGATACTTCAATCACAGACCTGATGCTATACGATCGGAGCATGGAGGTGTTTGTAATAGAGAGAAATAGTTTGATGTCTCGTCTGTTTCTAAACAATCTAAGAGCAGTGATGAGGTGCACAAACAGCTCGTAGCGCCAAACGCCGATTAAAAGAAAGGTTGTTCAACGCCGTTAAATACTTTACGATACACTTGGGGCAGTTCTTGTGACATTGGGCTATCAGTGAACGATTATTTACTTAAGACCAATGGCTGAGGGTGATTAACGGGAAATCACTTCATGGCTTGTTCTCCATACTATGTCGCTCGTTGCCTAACCTTAACGAACAAAATCTACACCGTCATTTTTTTTGAGAGTAGGGTGCACAAGTGTGTGGGGATAGAAAATACCAACCAATTTGTGTACAATACTAAAAGAAAAACATTGGTTTTCCACCTCAGAGCAACATCCATATTAGATGAGTCTATCTTTCTATCACAGCTTTGTCACAACAAAACTGTGAACCTGTGATACCAAAAGGCCAACATTGTTGGAGGACATGACATCCTAAAAGGCCAAGATTATTGGTGAACATGTTGTCCCAATAGGTCAACGTTATTGGTAGACGTTTCATTCCAATAGGTCAACATTATTGGTTGGAATTTCGTATCAACAGGCCAATATTGTTGGTGGACATGTCATCCAAACAAGCCAACATTATTGGAAGACATATCATCACAACAGACCAACATTATTGGTGGGCATGTCATATCAACAGGCCAGCGATATTGGTGATATGTTATCCCAACAGACCAATATTATTCGTGGAAATGTCATATTGACAGGCCAACGATATTGGTGACATGCCATATAAACAGGCCAAAATTATTGGTGGACATGTCATATCAACAGGCCAACAATATTGGTGACATGTCATGTCAGCAGGCCAACAATATCGTTGACATGTCATATCAACTGACCAATACCATTGGTGCTATGTCATCGCAATAAGCCAATATCATTGGTTGACATGTTATCTCGACAGGATAATATTTTTGGTGGACAGGTCACGCTTAGCCGGACATAATGTAGAAATTTTCTTTTGTACCATTTTGTGCAATGTATGTACAAATAATGGTCTGGAAATACAAATATATGTAAAATTTAATACTAGAGAACAAAAAGACGAAAAAAAATGAGGAGTGATAAAAACAACAAAAAGGATAGTCGAAGGGGGGAAAGGCAATGGGCATGAAAATATGGTGGAAAGTTGATTTATGAAATTAATTGATTGATTAGTTGTTTCTTTTTTGTTTTTGTTTTTTTTTTTTTATCCCCGGTCAATAATTTAAACGAATGAACAATGTTTTCTAACTAATCAAACAATAATAGTACAGATATGCTATAGCATGTTGGGAAAGACGCCAAACTCACACATCCTCGACAGTATAAATCTTGTGCATGAGTGGAAGACATGCATATCTTCAGTCCGAAGCTCTATCTTGTGGCTACTAGTTAAAATCACAAAGATAGAAAAAAAAGAAAAGAAAAGAAAAGATAAGTGAGAAGTCAGACTGACAGGTACAGGCATAGAGACAGATCCACACATATAAAGACATGCAGAAGAGATAATGATTAAGAAATTAGGAATAAGTTAGTAGCAGTACATATAGTAACAATAGTAGTGATAAAAAAGCAACGTTACATTTGCAAATGGAAGACGTCATTGTTTCCATTTCGGATTGTAGAAATAGTTGTAGAAGCAGCAATAGTAGTAGTAGTAGTAGTAGTAGTAGTAGTAGTAGTAGTAGTAGTAGTAGTAGTAGTAGTAGTAGTAGTAGTAGTAGTAGTAGTAGTAGTAGTAGTAGTAGTAGTAGTAGTAGTAGTAGCAGTAGTAGTAGTATTGGTAGTAGTGGTGGTGGTAATAGTAGTAGTAGTAGTAGTAGTAGTAGTAGTAGTAGTAGTAGTAGTAGTAGTAGTAGTAGTAGTAGTAGTAGTAGTAGTAGTAGTAGTAGTAGTAGTAGTAGTAGTAGTAGTAGTAGTAGTAGTAGTAGTAGTAGTAGTAGTAGTAGTAGTAGTAGTAGTAGTAGTAGTAGTAGTAGTAGTAGTGGTGGTAGTGGTGGTAGTAGTAGTAGTAGTAGTAGTAGTAGTAGTAGTAGTAGTAGTAGTAGTAGTAGTAGTAGTAGTAGTTGCAGTAGTTGTAGTAAGGTGCTGGTGATGATGGTGATAGTAGTGGGAGTAGCTGTATAGAGAAAGTTTGACAGAGGCTTGTAATAGGAGCGGTGAGAGGAGTTACAGTAGGAGTATAAAGGAGGAAGCGTCAAGTAAAATCAAGCAATATTGTATCTCCGGCCCGTTGTCTCTTGATACCGTGAACTTTTTCTCTTGCCCGCAATCACCAAATTATAACTATTCTAATAGAAGAGATAAAGAGCATGGATGTCGAGAGCCAGCCCAATTACAGATCGGAATGATGATTATAATTTACATCAATTTATTGCAGTTGTGCTGTTTTATGTCTCTGTGTCAGTGAGATTCATAGTGTTTAGTGTTGACTCGGACTAACCACGATGCTAATGTGTTGTAAATACGACTCTCACTCACACACACACACATAATGCAAAACCGGTGCTTATTACGACCATTTTTTCAAGAGTCAAAGAGAAGAGAGAAACAGAGATCTCGGTTTGAGGCAGGTTGTGTTAGTTTTCCCGGCCACCCTCTACAGAGTCGAGACTAAAAAAAATCTCTCTTTCACAAGTCCATAAAAAATACTTTTTAATTAGTTCAAGAAATTCAGAAAAGTTTAAGTTAAGGTTTTTTTGAAAAACAATTTCATTTGGAATTTAATTAAAGATTTAAGTATTATTTTTACAGTCAAGTGAATGTGAGTTTGGAGATGTGTTTTATTCAAGCTTTCCTCTTCCAAATTGTTGGCTTGTTTGATTTGTATTATTGCCGTAAATGATCTAAGACTATTACCTTAGATGTTTGAATTCTTGGCATCGTTCTTGGATTATTCCCATAGTTGTTTCTGTCTTAGTTGTTGTTTATGGGTTGTTTGTTTTTGTGTCTTTTTCTTTATTTCTTTCAAAGTAATCTACGAGTTCAAGTTTGCAGTGTGTGTATTATTATACATCAAACATTTTTAACTAATTTAGACGAATTAATTATGTAGTACAATCATAAACGAAGTATGTAAGATCCGGTAAAAAAACATTAGTGTCCCAGTATTTTTCGAATCACACTTTTTAAAAGGGCTCAAAGTTATAGAGCGTGGTTCAATAATTAAGGGTATTTAGAGGACATTTACAGTGCGGAAAAAATATCGTGTTGTCACTTCCTTCTTAGTAACAACAACAATGATAATAATAATAATAATAATAATAATAATAATAATAATAATAATAATAATAATAATAATAGTAATAATAATAATAATAATAATAATAATAATAATAATAATAATAATAATAATAATAATAATAATAATAATAATAATAATAATAATAATAATAATAATAATAATAATAATAATAATAATAATAATAATAATAATAATAATAATAATATATTTGCAAATATATGGCTGCCAGGAGTACACTATTTTCTCAACAATGAGTTTTGGTAATAATTACATCTGTAATGACATCTTTAAATGCTCAGCAAAAAAAATAAATAATTAGATGAGAAAATCATTCCGGGTCTGAGCCATGTTATGACTGACTGATCCATTGAGAGCATCGTCTATAGAGATATTCACGCAAACGTGCACAGTACAGAAAATCAATCTATGTCTAGGGTTTTCCAAGAAAGATTTAAAATCGGAGGTTACTTAATGAGCCCCAACAATTAGATTTCTAGATTATCATACGTTTTGATCTAGATTCTACTTTATTTTATAGAACTTTTGTCAAGTGGGTGGATATCCCAAAAGTTGTCTGAATTTTTAAATATAGATTGTAAACTTAAATAGCTATGACTTAATTCCGATATCTATTAATAAAGGTAACTGCAATAATATTATTGTTTCAAAGCAACCCCGCCTAAAATCACTTAGCGGACAGAATATTCAGCAAAAAAAATGTTGACTAGACTTTGAAGTACCAAATTAGTATCAAAAAAAAGGTCAATGAAAAAATAATCTTTATTTTATTCATGGATTTAGTCTAGTAAATCATTTTTTTTAAACTGTAAACACACAGTCACGCATCTGAGGCAAGCATTTCAATGGATTTTTTTTAAGAATGAGCTGATTTAAATAGAGCCATATTGTAAATTAAGATCTAAAATTTATAGATCAAAATGTAGATTTTAAGTACGACAGAACCTCATTAAACTCAGGAACCAAATTAAAACGTCACATCCAAATTAAAAACACGAAATGTGTACCTAAACTAGTGATAAAGTTTCTTTCCTGAAGTGATCAAATAAAAAAATTTAACTTGACCCCAAGGTGAATAACTCGATTTTAATAAAAGAAATGTGAGATTTTTCTCCGAGTAATGGTGATTCTTTTATCCGTTAAATAATAACTTTTTGGATTAATTTCATCAAAATGATCAGACCGGCTGCATTGCGTAATAAAACGTTTTCTGTAAATAAACTCAACTTAATTAATTCTCAATCTTCAAGGTTAATTCTGCACATTGTTTGAAGTTGTTATTCACATTTCAATAAAGTGAAGAAATAACTATGTAATCCCAAAGGATTCCAGGCTTCCAGTGAAAAATATTCTTCAACTACAACTTTTGTTGTAAATTTATTTATGAACATGTAACCGGATTCCTTACCGAATCTAAATAAGGCTAGCTCAACACATTTTATATTGCAGAGAATTTACAATAAACAACTTGATTCAAACCCAATAAAACTCGGCCTTCAGTTCTAATTCTGAAGTTAATACACAACTACGCTAACCTAAAGGCTTGGAATAAAAGTATTTTACCTACAGACAAAAAGTTTTGATTTGAATTTATTTACGAACATGTCAATAACCTCTGTTTAGAGTCAAAATTAGGTCAATTTGTGTTTCCAAATTGCGAGGAGAAAAAAATAAGATCTGCATGAATAAAAAGTATCCTTCTTCTTTTTTTTTTCACTTCCTCACCACATCAGTTTGCTCGTAACATTGTATCTGCAGTGGATCAGACCAGCACCACATGGTCTAGATCGAGAGATAAACCAAATTAAGGCTGCGTTAAGGCGCAAAGATTTGATTTTACTTTTTAGCTTGAGATCCCTACTCCATTTATTGCATAAAAGAATGTCCTCTGGCGACATGAATGAGAAGAATGCAAATGTCTCAAGTCCTGAACACTTGAAAGCTGCCAAATGAATCGCTGTGGCGATGTTAATTTGTTTTCAAGTTTGCTATTTTTTCACGTAGATATCTCTATCTGCTTTTCATTTGAACGAGGAATCATGATTCTCCTAATTTATATGATAGATTCATGCCTCGATCTCTATCGGTTTTCAGAAGATCACATCGTTACTCAATGACATGATATTATTATGTAGCCGAGTCCTGTGCTAGAAAAACCTGCTCACGGTCTACTACTATAAGGTAACTATCATAACACTGTAATAACAGCATGTTTTCTCAAACATTGACTGGACGTTTTCCAGGTAAACAAGGTTGACTTT
>JAWDGP010006799.1:0-17724 GCA_033675545.1 Elysia crispata | reverse complement strand
TGATCCTGTTGGTTGGATTGTGTAGTGGTTTTCGTTGGTTTCAATCTTTTTTATTAGTATTTTTTAATCGCTTGTCTTTTAATTTTCTTTTTGATGCGTCGGCCGACATGTGTTCATTTCAACCTCTATGAGTTCTGTCTGTATCTTTTCTCTTTTTGCAACATGTGGGAAAGCTTCGAAGGAATGAGGAAATCAGGGGTCCATGAACGGTGAGTGTAGTTGAACCACAATATAAATAATTGTATACCTTTAGTCCCCGCTACCGCCCACAGGTGCTACAACTGACATATATATAAAACTGAATCACTGTGCACAAACAAGTTTTTTAACTTTGTATAAAATCATGATTGAATTCATTATATTAAATTTGTTTGATAGTTTTTCTACTTGATTAAAAAGACTTATGTGCATTTATCAACTTAATTAAAAAAACTTAATACAATATACGACACAGGTAATTCCTTCCAAAGGCGCATTTTGTATGTTTTCTTCTCATAATTTTTTATACATGAGTTGGCGTTATTTTGCAGTTTAAGGAGTTACTTTCTTCAAAATGTAAGTCCTACACCTATTTAGCTGAATTCATGCCCTTCCTCAGTGATTGAGAATTCGTGAGGCTATTTCTTTCTTTTATTTCTGGAGTCTCCCTGCTTTCACACCAAGCTGTCTCTCTGTATCTCTATCTCTCTATCTCCTCCTTGTGCCTATCTCTCCCGCGCACTCTTAGTTTCTCTATCTCACAATCTTTTTCTTCACATCTATTCTCTCACTTTCAATACAGTGTTCTATCTTTCCGTGCTTCTAACTATGTCAGTTTATAACATACTATTTATATGTTACTGTGCCGGACAATTTGTTAATTGCATTTTCTAGTTCTTTCTTCTTCCATTTACTCTCTCCCTCCTTCTCTCTCTCTCTCTCTCTCTCTCTCTCTCTCTCTCTCTCTCTCTCTCTCTCTCTCTCTCTCTCTCTCTTTCTCTCTCATAATCTGTCAATTTGTCTCTTTCTCTATACCAGAGCGATCTTTATTTCTTTCTTTTTCACTTTTATTTTCCCCTAAATACACGCTCGCTCTCTCTATGTCTGTCTATCTGTCTGTCTGTCTGTCTGTCTCTCTCTGCTTCCTGTCTTTCTGTCTGTCTGTCTGTCTGTCTGTCTGTCTGTCTGTCTCTCTCTCTCTCTCTCTCTCTCTCTCTCTCTCTCTCTCTCTCTGTGTGTCTCTCTTGTTTACCTTTGTTTTTAATAGGATTTGCTAAATTGTATGACGTGTACCCAAGAATATTCTCTTACGATTTATGTAATTCCTTTTCTGGATGATTCGACGAGATTTTGTATAAATAAGAATCGAAATTATGTTTAGTCAGTCAACATCATCGAATCTACAGTGAGTCAATATCAAGTCTACAGTGAGTGAAACAAGGTTTAAAAAGAGACGGGCACACCACTTTATAACTAGGGGACTAAAAAAAGAAACAACACAAGTTTATACAAGTTATAAAGTGGTGTGCCTGTCTCTTTTTAAACCTTGTTTCAAACTATTTATAGACACGCACTCGTCCTTTCTGGATCCTTTATAATTACCAAGTTGTCCTCCAAGTGTGGTGTTTTTGCTTTTCTATTTGGATTTTCTCTCTCTCTCTCTCTCTCTCTCTCTCTCTCTCTCTCTCTCTCTCTCTCTCTCTCTCTCTCTCTCTCTCTCTCTCTCTCTCTGTAAATGATTCTGACTTTATTATTAAATCTTTCTAAATATTCTTTCCTCTTTTTTTCAACCTTTCTTTTTCTGTTTTTATTTATAACCAGTTGTTTCTGCTAATGTTTCTGTATTTCTGTGCTTTTTCACCCTCCGCCAAAATTTGACTACTTCATTTTTCTGGTCTTTGAATCAATATTAGCAGCAATACTTCATCGTTAAAATCTTATTGTCATCAGTCTCTTTGCCTCACGTTACCGTTCTATTTGGAAGACACTTTTTCTCTCGATACTTTTCTTTTGGCCTGTCTGTTATATGTTTTCAATTTATATTATGTTAGATGCGTTTCGAACATCGGCTTTTTTTTCAGTTTTTTATTCGGTCGTCCTTTATTTTCTCATCCGTCAACCGACATGTGTTTCAGTCTCTATGATTGTGTGTCTTATTATTTTCTTTACAATATGCGGATGCTTCCAAAGATATGACGAAATTAGGGATCCATGAAATGGGTGTAAGACTTAGTGAACCCAAAAATAAATATTTCCAAACCTTTAGTCCACGCCATCACCCTAGTGACTTCAACTGTTGATCAGTATTTTTAAAATCCCGTTATACGCTTTTGTTTTTCTTCTTCCCCTTCGTAACTTTTACTGTTTGAGTGTTTTGTTCTCTATTTCTTTGCAAGATAAATAAAAAAAAAAAAACCATTTTGTAGAGCCTTTATATGTTAGCTGTTTCTCCTAACTTATAAATCCCTCTATTAAGATGTCTTTATGAATGAAAAACCACAGATTACCAATCTTGTGATGAAGCAGCCATTTCCAACCTGGGGATAATACTGATGTTGTTGTTATTGATGTTGTTGTTGCAGTTAAAACTGCTGCAACATGATTCCTTTTGTTATTTCAAGTGCTGCCCCCTGTTACGATGATTTGACAGTTTCATCTAGCAGCTAGTTCTAGCATTTCTTGTGTATGTTTCCCTTGGTCGATCTGTACTGTTAGTTCCTCTCTCTCTCTCTCTCTCTCTCTCTCTCTCTCTCTCTCTCTCTCTCTCTCTCTCTCCTCTTTCTTTTTTCTCTATCTCCATATCTCTGTCTATCTTCTTCATAACTTGAGTTATCGTTAATTTTTCTATTCGTATTTTTAAGAGTTCATGCGCTTGATAAATGATTAACTTCTGTGCTGTTTCTTTTTTCTTTTCCAGGTCTTCATCTTTCACACTTTGTGTCCTTCATCAGTAACCCCCTCTTACCTCGTTCTCCTATATCTCTGTCTGTATGTGTGTCTCTGTCTGTCTGTCTGTCTTTCCCTCTCTCTTTTTCTCTCGTTCTCTATCTCTCTCTCACTTCCGATACATTTTTTTTATCTTTCTGTGTCTATCTATTTCAGTCTATAATTTACTATTTCTATCTTACCCAATGGGACTATTTCTATCTGTCTTTTTTCGCTCATCCTCTTCCGATCTCTCCTTCTCTCACCTCTCTCTCTCTCTCTCTCTCTCTCTCTCTCTCACTCACTCTCTACCTCCAATCTATGAACTTTGGTATTTTTATTTTGTTTATGCCTCTGTCTATGTCTGTATCAAGCCCATCCTTTCTCTATACCTTTGTGACCCTATTTCTTTCTCTTTTATGACTTCCAAGCTCTCTCATTCTGCCAGTCTGTCTGTCTCTCTCTCCCTCTATCTCTGTCTCTGTCTCTCTCTGTCTGTCTCTGTCTCTCTGTCTCTCTCTGTCTCTCTCTCTCTCTCTCTCTCTCTCTCTCTCTCTATCTATCTATCTATCTACATCGGTTCTATGAGTTTCTGAAAATTTTCTTTATGCAATTATCTTTGTCTGTACAAAGCTTACCCTTTCTATGTGCCTGTGTGTCGTAATTCCTTTTTTTCCCCTCGGGTTCTTTCTCTTACACGCTCTATCAATGTTTTTATCTTTATCTCTAACACTGACGCGGTCTTAGTCTTTCTGCCTCTCTCTCTCTCTCTCGTTCCTTCTCTTGTGTGTGCCTTTAGTCCATTATTTTGAATATATTTTTTTTAAATCTTTTTTGTTTCATATTAATCAGTCTTCCTCAGTAACTATGTGTCGTGTTTTCTTCTATCTTGTTCTGATTTTTCTTCCTTTTTCGTCTTCACTCTCTCTGTCTGTCTGACTGTATGTCTGTCTGTTTCTCTTTATCTCTCTCTCTCTCTCTCTCTCTCTCTCTCTCTCTCTTGCTCTCTCTCTCTCTCTCACTCCTTACCTCTGATCTATGAATTTTAATATTATTATTTTATTTATGTATCAAGCCCACACTTTCTCTATACCTTAGTGACCCTATTCCTTTATTTTTTTTTCCCATTCCGGGCTCTCTCTCTCTCTCTCTCTCTCTCTCTCTCTCTCTCTCTCTCTCTCTCTCTCCCTCTCTCCTGTGTGCCTCTTCTCTCCCTATTGTGAATTTTTTTTGGTAGACCTTGCGTCTGCATCAAAATCAGTATATTAATCCGTGTTCCTTTCTTACTGTATTTCACGACCCTTTTACTCTTTCTCATCAGCGTTTATTTATTTCATTGCTCGTCCTATATTTTCTGATGCCTCGGCCGACATGTTCGTCTTTCAATCTCTATGATTCTTTCTCTCCTTTTTTCTTTGCTATAATTATATTGAGTCCTCTAGAGGAGGATTAAGAAGGGAGGGGGGGGGGGGAGAGAGAACTTAACCTGAAGTCGATAATACGAATCACTTTGCCCGAACAGTTTAATGTTTTTGAATAAAATCATGAATAAGGTGTTTATTTTAGATTTGTCTGATAGTTTTTCTACTTGAATAAAAAGTTCTATGTGTATTAAACAACTTCATCATTAAATACTTAATACATCTTATGACACAGGTATACAAAAAAGATGCAATTTTTATGTTTTTGCTTTTAATAATTTTTATACATGAGTTGTCTGTTAATTTTTCTACACGTATTGTAAAGAGTTGATGCGCTTGCTAAATGATTCACTCGTTTCCTTTTTTTTTCTCTCTTCCAGGTTTTCCTCTTTTTCACTTTGTCTCCTTCATCAGTATCTCTCCCTCTTACATCACTGTCTGTCTGTCTGTCTGTCTGCATGTCTGTCTTTGTTTGTCTGTCTGTCTGTTGGTCTCTCTCTTTCACTCTATCTCTATCTACCTTTCTCACTCTCACTTCGGATATATATATTTTTTTCTTTCTGTTTCTGTCAATTTCGGTCTATAATTCAGTATTTCTATCTTACCCATTGGTACAATTTCTTTCTGTCTATTTTGGTTCTTCCTCTTCCAATATCTCTCTCTCTCTCTCTCTCTCTCTCTCTCTCTCTTTCTCTCTTTCTGTCTCTCTCTTTCTCTCTTTCTGTCTCGTTCTTTCTTTTCTAAGTGCCTCTACTCCAAGTTTTGAATATATTTTTTTAAAATCTTTTTTGTCTCATCATAATCAGTACATTAATCAGTCTTCCTCAAAAACTATGTGTCGTCTTTTCTACTATATTATTCTTATTTTCCTTCCTCTTTCGTCCTCACTACCGCTGTATTTCTGTTTGTCTGTCTCTGTCTATGTCTCACTCTGTCTCTCTCTCTCTCTCCTTCTAAGTGTCTCTCTCTCTCTACTTAATATATAATGACATCGCATTATGCTAATATAATTATTATTTAATTCATAAAGATAAAACAGTGACAAAAAACTATTTTGAGAGGTGTCGTCATCGGTTTAGAGACACGGAAAAAGTACGCCTCGGTTTTTTTTTTGTTTTTTTTCATTCTTTCTACCTTTCTAATCTGGGTTTCTAGAAGTATATTTTAGTTTTCTTCATATCTTCCTCTCTCTCTCTCTCACTTTCTCTCTTTCTTTCTCTTTCTCTCACTCCTTTTCTCTCTCTCTCTCACTCGCTCTCTTTCCCTTGTTATAATCATTCTTAACAGCCCCACGTTATCTCTCTCTCTCTCTCTCTCTCTCTCTCTCTCTCTCTCTCTTTATCTCTGTCTCTCTTTATCTTTGGTTCCTCTTTAATGTTCTCTCTCGCTAACATCTCAGTCTTTTTGTACATGTTTATCTACTCTCTTTTATTCTCTTATCTCTCTCTGTCCCTCTCTCTCTCTCTCTCTTTATCTCTCTCTCTCTTTATCTCTCTCTCTCTCTCTCTCTTTATCTCTGACTCTCTTTATCTTTGGTTCCTCTTTAATGTTCTCTCTCGCTAACACCTCAGTCTTTTTGTACATGTTTATCTACTCTCTTTTATTCTCTTATCTCTCTCTGTCCCCCCCCCCCCATCTCTCTCTCTCTCTCTCTCTCTCTCTCTCTCTCTCTATCTTTCTTTGGTTCCTCTTTATTTTTCTCTCTCCCTAACATCTCTTTTTTTTTGTACTTGTTTTTCTTCTCTATTTTATTATCTTATCTCTCTCGGCGCCCTCCCCCCCCCCCATCTCTCTCTCTCTCTCTCTCCTTCTCTCTCTCTCTCTCTCTCTCTCTCTCTCTCTCTTTATCTTTGGTTCCTCTTTACTGTTCTCCCTAGCTAACAGCTCGGTCTCTTTGTACATGTTTCTCTACTCTCTTTTATTCTCTTATCTCTCTCTGTCCCCCCCCCCCAATCTCTCTCTCTCTCTCTCTCTTCATCTTTGGTTCCTCTTTAAACAGACAGAAATATAACAAATTTCAACAAAGAAAAAAGTGTGAAGCAAAGAATGGTGTCATCAAGCAAAACGAAAATATGATCAGCAAAAGGCAGGGGATAGAATTTGAGGATGGATGATAATGGATCAAGGATAGTGGATTAAAAAAATGGTGAATGAAGAAAGAGATGGCTGGAAGGTACTGGATAAAGACAAAAATAGATAAATGAAGATGGGAAGAAAACAAATCAGGAAGGAAAGAAGGATGGTAGATAATCGAAAATGCTTGACATGGGTAGAGAGAGACGGATAGAAAATAAACTAAAAAAGGAAGATTGAGTGCAAAGATAGAAGACTAACGATGGTAAATTTTGTATGGAAGGTGAGGGAGGGAAAATAAAGGATTAAAATTTCTCAGTCTATCCTACTGATTTTAATCCCTGTAGCTGTTATGAAATATTTCACAGTTTTAATTTAATCTTTAATTTTGATTTACTTGGCTCAAGAGACAAACAGAGAAAAAGAGAGACAGACAGACAGGGAGACAGACAGACAGAGAGCATCTATAACTTAAGATTCTCATTCATCATTTATGTACTCATGTATATCGTTTATCTATTGCAATATTGTTTGACTTTACCACATTTTGTAACTAATCTCTACAACTTATACATGTACTATCATCACCACTAATAATGCCCTACGGTACGATCAGTGTTTGTCGTTTATAGGCACGCAGAGAGATAGAGAGAGAGAGAGAGAGAGAGAGAGAGAGACAGAGATAGAGACAGAGAGAAAAGAGAGAGATAACTGTAACCTCGTTACTAAAAAGAGTGAACATTCGAGGTACGAGAGAGCTGAAGACAGAGAGAGAGAGAGAGAGAGAGAGAGAGAGAGAGAGAGAGAGAGAGAGAGAGAGAGAGAGAGAGGGGGGGGCGGAGGAGGACGAACAAGAACGAAGAAATACAGAAAGAAATAGCGAAACACAGTAAGAAAATTTGTTTGATATCTTTTCTGCTTGAATTTAAAGTTCTTTGTGCATTCAACAACTTTGTTATTAAATTTAATACAATTTACTATATTATTTTTTTCCCTACGCGCTCTCTCAATCTCTCTTTCTCTCTCTATCTCTCTCTCTCTCTCTCTTTCTCTCTCTCTCTCTCTCTCTCTTCTCACTTCTTCTCTCACTCTCTCGCTTATCGCAGTTTTCTCCATGTCGCTCTCTCACTCTCTCTCTCACACACACACACTCTCTCTCTTCCTTTCTCGCTCGTTCACTGTGTCTTTTTCTCTCGTCTCCTCTCATTTTTTAATACTTTTTTTTTTATCTGTTTGTCCATTTCTGAACCAGCCTATTAATCAGTCTTACTCTGTAACTAATTCTGGTACTTCCTCTTTGATTTCCTCTCTCCCTGCCCCCTCATTTTCAATCTTTGTCTCTTTTGTTTGACTTTGTTCTTTCATTGTCGAAACAAATTATTTTACAATTTTTACAAGATGTTTCGATCGAAGTTTATTTGTTTTCATCTCTCTCCGACACATCAAAAGATTAAAAGACAAGCGATGAAAATACTAATAAAAAGCTGATGTTCGAAAGACATCCAAAATAGTATAATGTATATTCATATAACATATATGTTCCATGTAAGGTTTCGCGAGAAAATTTGGCTTCCAATTAGAGCAGTATCGTAAAGCAAGGAAACTGATGACAATAAGGTTGTAACGGTGAAGGATAACTGGTAAATATTAATTCAAAGACAAGAAAGATAAAAACGACTAATTTCGGTAGAGGTTAGAAAACCACGGAATACAGAAACATCAGCAGAGAACATGGTTTAAAAAATGGAAGACCAGTCATAGGCATGGACAGAGCGTGTACATTGACGCGTGTTCATTAAAGAATTAGAGATAGAATAAAGATGTAACGAAAGGAAATATATATATATATATATATATATATATATATATATAAAGATTCATTATACAGTCAGTATCCTTAAATGAAAGAGAGAGAGAGAGAGAGAGAGAGAGAGAGAGATAAAGGGAGAGAGAGAAAGAGAGAGACACAGACAGAGACAGGGAGACAAGGAGAGACAGAGGCTGAAGAACATGTCGGCCGACGCATCAAAAGATTAACAGACAAACAATTAAAATACAAATAAAATAGAATGAAAACAACGAACCCACAACACAATCTAACCAATCGGGTCATCCAATAGGAAAAAGAACAGGAATGAAGTATAAAAAAAAAAAAACATAAAAAAAATGTTTTAACAAACAGTTAAAGTTCGCAAGACATCTAACATAGTATAATTTGCAATCATATAAAAGATTGCATGTAAAATTTTGTGAGAAAAACCTACCTTGAAGTAGATAAGTAGCGGTAGAGCAAGGAGACTGATAACAATAGAGATGTAACGATCAAGATTTTGGGGGAACTATTAGTTGAAAGACCAGACAGATGAAAACGACTATTTTCGAAACAGGATTGAAAATACAGTAATACAGAAACATCAACAGGAACAACTGCTTATATAGAAAGGGAAGACCAAACCAACCCATAGGCAGAGCGTATACTTTGGCGCATGATTATTTTAAAATTAGAGAGAGAGAAATAACATGAAAAGAAAAAAAGAAAGAAAGAAAGAATTAAAAACATTTGTAAAGAATAAAGAACCATTGAGAGAGCGAAGAAGAAGAAGAAGAAGAAGAAGAAGAAGAAGAAGAAGAAGAAGAAGAAGAAGAAGAAGAAGAAGAAGAAGAAGAAGAAGAAGAAGAAGAAGAAGAAGAAGGAAAAAAAAAGAGAGAGAGGGAGAGAGAGAGAGAGAGAGAGAGAGAGTGAAAGAGGTGGAGAGATGGAGAGAGAGAGAAAGAGGCATACGGAGTGAGGTAGACAGCGTGAAAAAAAAAACGAGAAACAGAGGGAGACAGAACGAATGATAGTTTAGAAGAAAAATAATCAGAAATAGAAGAAAAAAATAGCGACACATATTTAGAGCGAAATAAAGATTAATAAACTACCATGGACACATCTATTAGAAATGAGACAAAAACACAAAACAAATTCGATAACCATATAAAAGAGGCAAAGGAATGCGGATAGATAGATAAACAGATAGATAGAGAGAGAGAGAGAGAGAGAGAGAGAGAGAGAGAGAGAGAGAGAGAGAGGGAGAAAAGTAATGACAGAGAGCGAGTATGAGAGATTGAGAGAGCGTGGAAGGGAATTAACCCGTTAAAAGAAGAAAATGGGGACACTCAGGTACGGAAAAAGAGTGAACCATGTACAGATATAGACAGAAGCATTAAAAAAAATGATCTCAAACATAATCTTATTCAAAGACAATAAACTGTTCGGGGAAAGTAATTCGTATTATGTGCTCCAGGTTTAGCCATTGGGATGGTGGCGGGAAAAAGAGGTATAAAAGTATTAAAATGTTGAGTTCCTTGATACGTATTTCATGGACCCTTTCTTTTTTTTTTTGTTTTCATTTTGTTCCAAAGCACTACCATATAGCAAAAGAAAAAGCAGGGACAGAATACAGTCATGTCGGCCGACGCATAAGAAAATATAAAACGAGCAATGACTTAATGAACGGTAATGAGAAAGAAAAAAAGGAAATAGCGGCACACAGTTAGAAAGGAATGCAGACACAAGGTTTGCAACAAAAATTTATGGGGGGGAGAGAGAGAGAGAGAGAGAGAGAGAGAGAGAGAGACAGAGAGAGAGAGATAGAGAAAGAGATAAAGGGAGAGGAGAAAAGGCACACAGTAGAGGAGAGAGAGAGAGAGAGAGAGAGAGAGAGAGAGAGAGAGAGAGTGAGAGAGACAAAGAGGGAGAGAGCGAGCGTTCAGAAGGAAAAGAAATAAAAAAAGAAAGATTTAGGGTCACAAAGCTTTAGAGAAAGGGTGGGTTTGATACAAACATAGACAGACGAATAAATAAAATAATAATATCAAAATACATAGATCAAAGGTAGGGAGTGAAAGAGAGAGAGAAAGAGAGAGAGAGAGAGAGAGAGAGAGAGAGAGAGCGAAACGCAGTGAAGTAGACAGAGTGGAAAAGTAAAAGATAGACAGAGGGAGACAGAAGGAATGATAGTTTAGAAGAAGAATAATCTGAAATAGAAGAAAAAAATAGCGACATATATTTACAGAGACATAAAGATAAATAAAATACCATGGACACATCTATTACAAATGAAAAAAAAAATCCATAATGATAGAAAAGAGGCAAAGGAGTGCCGATAGATAGATAGATAGATAGATAGAGAGAGAGAGAGAGAGAGAGAGAGAGAGAGAGAGAGAGGTAGAGAGGAAGAAAAGAAATGACACAGCGAGTGAGAGAGATTGAGAGAGCGTGGAAGGGAATTAACCCACAAAAAGAAAGAAATGGGGACACTCAGGTACGGAAAAAGAGTTAGCTAGATACACACATAGACAGAAGCATAACAAAAACTTATCTCAAACATGATTTTATTCAAAGACATGAAACTGTTCAGGCAAAGTAATTCCTATTTTGTGTTCCAAGTTAAGCCATTGGGAGGGTGGTTTAAAAAAGAGGTATATAAGTATTAAAATGTTTAGTACCCATATAATAGACCATTTTTTTTTTTTATATTGCCTAAAGTATCTACCATAAAGCAAAAAAAAAAAAAAAAAAGCAGAAACAGAATCATAGAGATTGAAACACAATCATGTCGGCCGACGCATAAGAAAATAAAAGACAATCAATGAATACAGTTATAATGGAAGACGGATTAATACACTGATTTAGAAGCCGACACAAGGTTTAAAAAAAAAATATTCAGAAAAGAGAGAAGAGGCACACAGAAGAGAGAGGAAGAAAGAGATAGGGAGATAGAGACAAAGAAAGAAAGACATCAAGAGAGAGAGAGAGAGAGAGAGAGAGAGAGAGAGAGAGAGAGAGAGAGAGAGAGAGAGAGCGTGTAAAGGATAAAACCCGCAAATAGAAAAAATCTTGAGACACAGGTATAGAGATACAGTGAGTTATATATAAACATGGACAGAGGCTTGAACAATATATATATATATTAGGTTTCATAGAACAGTAACAAAGAGATAGAAAAAGAGAGACAGAGAGAGAGAGGGAGTGAAGGAGAGAGAGAAAACAAAAGAGGAATAACAAGAACGAAATAGAAGAAATATCGACACGCAGTTTCAAAGGAACACGAATTAATGTACTGATTTAAATCCGGATGCAATATTTACAAAAAAATATTCGTAACAGATAGAACAGAGAGAGAGAGAGGAAGAGAGAGAGAGAGAAAGAGAGAGAGAGAGAGAGAGAGAGAGAGAGAGAGAGAGAGAGAGAGAGAGAGAGAGAGAGAGAGAGAAAAGGAGGAGAGATCGGAAGAGGTCGAACCAAAAAAGTCAAAAAGAAATAATCCCACTGGGTAAAATAGAAATTCTGAATTATATACAGAAATAGATAGAGACAAAAAGAACAAAAAAATGTATATCGGAAGTGAGAGAAATAGCTAGATAGAGAGAGAGATAGAGAGAAAGATAGAGATCGACAGACAGACAGACGGACCAAGACAGACAGACAAACAGACAGACAGAGAAAGACAGACAGACATCCAGACAGACATACAGAGAGGTAAGAAGACGAGGTAACAGCGAGAGAAACTGATGAAGGAGACAACGTCTGAAAGAGAAAACCTGGAAGAGAGGAAAGAAAAAGCACACGAGTATGTCATTTATGAAGCGCATCAACTCTTTACAATCCGGGTAGAAAATTAACGACAACTCATGTATACAAATTTTAAAAAGGAAAAACGTAAAAAACGATTCTTTTTCGTATCCCTGTGTCATAAGATGTACTAAGTTTTTAAAGATAAAGTTGTTGAATACACATAGTTCTTTTCATTTAAGTAGAAAAACTATTAGACAAATTTAAAATAATGATCTCCATCATGATTAAATTCAAAGATATTAAACTGTTTGGGCAAAGTGATTCGTATAATCTAGTCAGACCCAAAATATAACTGAGAAAAAAAAAGCAGAGACAGAATCGTAGAGATTGAAACACAATCATGTGGGCCGACGCATAAGAAAATATAAGACGAGCAATGAATTAATAAAACGCTGATCAGAAAGAAATAAAAGAAAAAGACACACATAGTTAGAAAGAAACAAGGACTAATACACTAACTGTGATGTAGCCACAAGGTTTACAAAATTCATAATAGAGA
This sequence comes from Elysia crispata, assembly GCA_033675545.1. NCBI lineage: Eukaryota > Metazoa > Mollusca > Gastropoda > Plakobranchidae > Elysia > Elysia crispata. The sequence continues at coordinate 5,207 of JAWDGP010006799.1, read as the reverse complement.
GAGAAAAGCCACACAGGAAAGAGAGAGAGAGAGAGAGAGAGAGAGAGAGAGAGAGAGAGAGAGAGAGAGAGACAGACAGACAGACAGACAAACAGACTGAGAAAGAAACAGACAGAAAAACAGGCAGAGAGAGCGAGCGTATTAAGGGAAATAAAGTGAAAAAGAAAAAGAAATAAAAAAAGGTAGCTCGGGAAATTTGAAAGAGTGAACTGTATACAGTCAATTTGATAGACCATGAGAGAGAGAGAAAGAAAGAGAGAGAGAGAGAGAGAGAGAGAGAGAGAGAGAGAGAGAGAGAGAGAACGTACTAAGAGCAATAAAGTGGAAAATAGAAAGAAATAAGGTAGCTCGGGTATAGAGAAAGAGTGAAGTATATATACACAAAATGATAGATCATGTGAGAGAGAGAGAGTGAGAGAAAGAGAGAGAGAGAGAGAGAGAGAGAGAGAGAGAGAGAGAGAGAGAGAGAGAGAGAGAAAGGCGGGGGGAGGAGAGAGAAAATCGAAGATGGAGAACTAGAAATACAATAAAGAAATTGTCCCACACAGTTACATATGAGTAGTGAGTTATAAATTGACATAGACAGATACGGTAAGATAGAACACTGTATTGAAAATGAGAAAATAGATGTGAAGAAAAAGATTGTGTGATAGAGAAAGTAAGAATGCGGGAGAGAGAGACACAACAAGAGAGAAAGAAAGAGAGCGTAAGAGAGATAGAGTTACATAGCGACAGATAAGTGAAAGAGGAGACACCGGAAGAATAGAAAGAAATAGCCTCACGAATTAATCACTCAGTAAGGGCATGAACTCTATTAAACACGTGTAGAACTTATATTTAGAAGAAAGCAACTGCTGAAATGCAAAATTAACGACAATCATGTATAAAAATTATGAAAAGACAAAACATACAAAATGCGCCTTTTTCGTAGGCCTCCGTCGTAAGTTGTTTTAATTTTTAAAATTAGGATAATGAATGCACATAAGTCAGTTAAATCAAGTAGAAAAACTACACAAACAAATTTTATATAATGAATTCAATTATGATCTTGTACAAAGTAAATAAACTTTTCGTGCAAAGTGATTCGTATTATATATCGTAATTGCAGCAACTTGGGTGGTGGTGGGGAATAATGGTATGAATTTTTTTTTAATTTTGTGGTTCAACTACACTCACCTCATGGACCCGCAATTTCCTCATTCCTTCGGAACCACCCACATGTTGCAAAGAGAAAAGATAGAGACAGAATCATAGAGGCTGAAACACATGTCGGCCAACGCATCCAAAAATTGAAAGGCAAGCGATGAAAATACTAAAAAAATGTCGATGGTCGTAAGACATCCAACATAGAATAATCTGTAACCATATAATTATTAAAGCAGATGGGTTCCATGAAAGGTTTCGCGAGAAAACCCGGCTAACATCTACAGCGGTAACGTAAAGCAAGGAAACTGATAACATTAAGCTTGTAACGGTAAAAGATGGCTGGTAAATAATTGATTCAAAGACAAGAAAGATGAAAACGACTTATTTCGATAGCGGTTAGAAAACCTCAGAAATACAGAAACATCAGAACAGAACAGTAAGTTGTTTAAAAAAATGGAGGACCAATCATAGGTATACACAGAGCGTGTACATTGACGAGTGTTCATTAAAGAATTAGAGATAGAACAAACATGTAACAAAGGGAAAGATATATTTATAAAGATTTTTATAGGGTCAGAATCCCTGAGAGAGAGAGAGAGAGAGAGAGAGAGAGAGAGAGAGAGAGAGAGAGAGAGAGAAAGCGAATGGGAGTGAAGTAGATACTGGATCAAAAAGATGAAACAGAGGGAGACAGAAGGATAGATAGTGTGGAAGATGAAGAATCAGAAATAGAAAAAAGAAAGATCGACACAAAGTAACAGAGTAAGAAAGACTAATAAATTGCCATGGACACATCTAATAATTTTTTTCTAATTCCTAAATGGAAAGATAGGGACAGAAAAGAGAGATAGATATAGAGATAGGAAGATGGATATAGAGATAAAGAAAGAGAGAAAGAGAGACAGAGACAGAGATAGAAGGAGAGAGAGAAATATGGCGAAAGCGAAAGATAAGGAGAGAGAGTGAGAGAGAGAGAGAGAGAGAGAGAGAGACGGGGAGGAGAGGAACAGACTGAGAGAGAAACAGACAAAGAGAAAGACAGGGAGAGAGAGCGAGCGTATTGAGGAAAATAAAGTGAAAAAAAAAGAAAGAAATAAAGTGGCTCGGGTATAAAAAAAAGAGTGAACTATATACAGTCAAATTGATTATGAAAGAGAGAGAGAGAGAGAGAGAGAGAGAGAGAGAGAGAGAGAGAGAGAGAGAGAGAGAAACAGAGAGACAGAGGAGGAGAGAGAGAGAAAAGAAAAAGAGGAATAACAAGAACGAAATAGAAGAAATAGCGACACGCAGTTACAAAGGAAGACGGATTAATATACTGATTTAGATGCGGACAAAACGTTTACAAAAAATATTCGTAACAGAACACAGAGAGAGAGAGAGAGAGAGAGAGAGAGAGAGAGAGAGAGAGAGATACAGAGAAAAACAGACAAAAAGACAGACAGACAGACAGACTGAAAGAGCGTGGAAGAGAACTGACCCGAAAAAAGAAATAAATCGGAGACACAGTTAAAGAGAAAGAGTGAGCTTTATTCAGACTTAGACGGAGGTATAAACAATATATATCAAAATTCCTAGACGAGAGAGAGAGATAGAGAGAGAGAGAGAGAGACAGAGACAGAGACAGAGACAGAGAGAGACAGAGAGACAGAGAGAGAGAGAGAGAGAGAGAGAGAGAGAGAGAGAGAGAGAGATAGAGCGAAAGAAGGAGACATCGGAAGGGGTCGAACCAAAAAAGACAGAAAGAAATAGTCCCTTTTGGGTAAGATAGAAATAGTGAATTATACACCGAAATAGACAGAGACAGAAAGAAAAATAATGTATCGGAAGTGAAAGAGATAGATAGAGAGAAAGAGATAGACAGAGAGTGTTGGAGAGAGACAGACATGCAGATAGACAGTTAGAGATGTAGGAGGACGAGGTAAGAGGGAGATAAACTGATGAAGGAGACAGTCTGGAAGAGGAAAACCTGGAACGAAGAAAAAAAAAGCACACGAGTTAATCATTCATGAAACGGATGAACCTTTACAGTACTTTATCTTTTTACTCAAGTAGAAAAACTAGCAGACAAATTGAAAATAATGATCGCATTCATGATTTTATTCAAAGAGATTAAACTGTTGGAGCAAAGTGATTCGTATTATCTACTCCAGGTTTAGCTCCCCCCTCACCTTTATCCTCCTCCAAAAAACCTAGTATATAGGAAAGAGAAAAAGCACAGACAGAATCATAGAGATTGAAACACGATCATTTCGGCCGACGCGTATGAAAATATAAGACGATCAAGTAATTAATTAAACGCTGATGAGAAAGAAATAGAAGAAATAGAAGAAATAGCGACACACAGTTAGGAAGGGACACGGATAAATATCCTGATTTTGATGTAGACACATGGTTTAGTAAAAAGTTTCTTATTATAGAGAGAAGAGGCACACAGGAAAGAGAGAGAGAGAGAGAGAGAGAGAGAGAGAGAGAGAAAGAATAAAGGTCACAAGGGTATAGACAAAAAAACATAGACAGAGGCATAAAAAAAATAATAAAATCAATGTTCATAGAAAAGAGGTAGGGAGTGAGAGAGAGAGAGAGAGAAAGAGAGAGACAGAGAGAGAGAGAGAAAGGAAAGATAGGAAGAAGACAAACTAAAAAAGACAGAAAGAAATAGTCCCACTGGGTAAGATAGAAATATTGAATTATAGACCGAAATAGACAGAGATAGAAAACAAAATGTATCGGAAGTGATAAATATATATATATATATATATATACAGTAGAATCACTTTAAACCGAAATTTTGGGGCCCTTTGAATTCATTTCGGTTTAAAAGCATCTTGGTTTAAAGCTAGTTTTGTTTTCGGTCATTTTTCAGGGGAAGTAACCGCTATTTGTTGCCTTGCCAATAATAACTGGGCCTGAAAATGGAACATGCATTGCCCTGGCTTGTCGAAACCAGAGAAACACTGCTTCTTCCAGCTCTTCATGACTGCAAAGACTTGGTAGTCGGGCAAAATTTCGAATCCTCACGAGCCTTCTGTAACTTCTCCCTGTCTTTCAAAATTGTAGACAGCGTTAAGTTTGGGATGCTATGTTTTTTACAGATCTCTGTCTTTGATAGGTTCTTTTCATCCACTTCGGATAAGATTTTCTGTTTATATTCCAATGTGTAAGCAGAGTGCTTTCTTTTCTACGTCTTAGAGTTGGATAAAGCTAAATGTTGAAAACTATCGCAAGTTGTAGGCCTAATGCGAATTAGAAATTGAGCACATGTACTGATCAGTAGCACTGCGTTGATGTTCAATGCCGACGATGTAAAAACTGGAACTGTGGCGGTGTGTGTGTGTGTGTGTGTCACGGTGCCTGTCCCCCCGTGTTGAAGAACATACAACTGCCTTACAAAGAATGCAGTATCACTGTCACTAGTGTCAGTATCAGTGTGTCGGACAAAGAAAGAAGACTCCGTGTGTCTATCTCTACCGTCTCACAAAGCACTAGACCTCTATTCACACACACACGCGCAAAAGCACAACCACTGACTGCACGAGCGAGATGGTGCAGTGGCGATCCCTTGCATGAATGTCCAATCACCATCGCTTACCACCGCCACCATCGCTCCTCATTCTCATTCATCGACTGTGTGGGTGCGGGTCTAGTGCAGGGCTTGATCGGTGTGCCCCTCCCCCCCATCAGCTATTAGATTGTCGAAAATGCCTACTCTTCTCTTCATACAATTACATGTACTAGACATTGGGTGTGTTTTGATTTTTTTCCCTCTGGGTTAATAAAGAGAAGGGGAAGAAAGAGAAAAAATAGAGAAAAGTTATTTCGATTTAAAGGCAGTGCCGTTTCGAAGCATTTCGGTTTATCGCGGGAAAGGGTACAAAGGCAAAGAGGAAATTCGCACATTTTATCGATTTTTTTTCGGCTCATCGAATTTTTCGGTTTAGCGGCTTTCGGTTTAAAGTGATTCTACTGTATATATATATATATATATATATATATATATATATATATATATATATATATATATACAGAGAGAGAGAGAGAGAGAGAGAGAGAGATAAACAAGA
>JAWDGP010006795.1:17500-42432 GCA_033675545.1 Elysia crispata | reverse complement strand
TCAGCCACTTTATTACAGCGTTTATTTTTTTAGTTAATAAAAACTATTAAAATGTAAAGTTACTGGTTCTTACTTAATCAAAGGTGAAATACTAGTTCCGTAACATTTTGTTGAAAATGATAATATTTTATCACCCTCCCTTCCCCTATTCTTTTCATTAACATTCTTTGTATTTCCCAATCAGATGCAATCTTCTCAGCCATGGTTTGTCAAAGACGATCCAGCCAATCAGTTTAACACTCCCAGAATCCTCGAGTTGGATGTAAACAGGATGCTCATTGGTCAGAATAATATAAGGTGGGTGGAGTGTTCTTCTTATTCCCAATTGAACAACGGTGCAGTTTAGTGGGCATATTTATTCTCTCCTTTTTTAAACCCAACAAAACAAATCCATCAGGCTGTATATCAAATGGCTCAGGGCGCGAAGTGTTACTCTGACATTAAGATGGTGCAATCTTAAAAATGTGGTCAGAGCTATCTATCTAGTCCTAAAAATTCATCCTACCTATCCAGTCCCTTTGACTGAGAGGGATTCAATGATGTTGCTCTAACCTATAATATCAGGATGCAGAAATCCCAAAAAGCCACTCCAGTTACTGTGCTAAGTTTAACCCTATCTCTATAAGGCCTTTAAGCTGCAGTGGCCTACAAGGTGGGTCATAATGACCCTGATATTACTTGTTACAGTGCATAGTTGATGAAAATTTGAGCTACTAAGAAATCTCTGAGATAACTCAGCAATATTTGCATGATTGCTGCTGCATAGGTATGTCATGAAAATAGAAGCCAACAATGTAAAAATTTTACTATTTTATTTATGGGTCATATTGAAACACTGTATGTCTAGATACAGTAAAAGTTGCTGCCACACTGTCAAATATATAAAGCCTACAACTTTTCAAAACTTGTTTTCAAGTGTAGGTTGTAACGTGTAGGTAGCATATCTAAAAGCTCAATACAAAAGCATTACTTTTTATTCGGAAAAAAAAATTTGCAGACTCCCTTGGGCCAATATGACCCACCGAGTAGGAAGAGGATAAAAAAAGGTTGAAGTTTTAGAAACCTCAAGACCATTGCAATCTAAGACATATAAGGTTTTATATTTTTAGAAAGATTGAGCAAGAAAAAGTGATAAATGTGAGTTGGCTACTGTGAATCAGGTACAATATGTAATTATATCATTATTGAAGCTATAGAGTATCTCTATTACTAGAGCCATTTTAAATGTTCAATAAAATTAATGCCTCCTAATACTTCCCAAGGAGTTAGAACTGAGATCAGCTTGTTCAGCAATGTTTTGAGTAGAATATTTATAAAGCATCTAGAAAAAATTAAGCGTTATATTGCTCATTACTTTTTTTAACTAGAGCTCATTAAAGATAGAAATTAGACATTTAGTGGGACAAATTTAATCAATAAGTGCATTTACAGCATAAACAGGAGCAAAATATTTGGAAAAAATAGAAAAAGTTTAACTCATTCAAACTATAAAAATATACAGGGCCTTAATGACAATAATGGTATAAGATAATTCATCTTTTTAAACTAACTTAACTCCTTTCTCATGATTTCTCACACCCAGTCTGAGATGTTTATGAGGTCATCAATGAAAAAAAAATCGCATGAAAATTTACAAAATTATTGACGATCATGTTTGATAAAGATACTTGAAAAACAAGGGAAAAAAGTTTCCCTTTTCAAATGCTATCATTTCAAATTCAAAATAAATTTTAGCATTCTGCTCATTACGATTGATTTCTAAAAAGATATGAGGTTTTATTTTTCCTGGAAAAGCAGCCACAATTACGTTTATGTAGTTTCACTGCTTTAATTTTCTGCACATCACTATCCTCAGTTCAAAAGTGCCTTTCCCACCAAGTGAAGATCGACTTCTGAATGCCAACAACAATACGTTGCGATCGTATGTGACGGTAAACAGACCTACAGCGCCGCTCGTATCGGGCGAGAGACCTTCGTCAGGTGGGTTGCCGTGGATTAAACATGTGGCGCATCTAGATCACTTCAAGGAGACTAATAGATCGGTGGATCACTTGATATCTTATGTGGTTTTATTACAGAAGGAGTGAGAGAACCCATCAATGTTGTACATGGACTGCAGCATTGAAATATTATTTACACTGGGAAATTCAACCAGTAATCGAAATATTTTATACTTGCAAGGGAAACCAACGAGCATACTCTGGCTTTTCACTGTTTATGATAATGGTCTCAAGGCAGGCATTTGGCTTTAACTTACAGTCCTATGAATAAATCCCATTTGTGACAGGCATACCCTGTGTTTTTAGGGAAGGCTTACAAACTCCTCACCTGTTGAAGGTGTAACAACATTTACGGTACAACAGGCAGCGGAAAATATATGCATTACCCCTGTTAAGTCACTGCCACAATGTAAGACACCTTTTTGGTTTTGTAAAAGCTGAAGTAGGTGGCTTACTATACCATGCAGGGCCATTGCAGAGTAATTTGATCAGTGTTTGATAATTTTCCTCACTCCATTTCATTTCAAAGTTATCAGCGGATTTTGTACTTTCTTGTAAAGCAAAAAATGTGTAACCCTGTTTTTTTTTTAAGCTGAATATAAAAAAGATTGTTTTATAGAGATGAAAATATATAGAACAAAACCAAGCCAGTTAGAAGTGACCAGTTCTGCATCTGTCAAAAACGTGTTTATACAAGGACAGATGGTTTCAAAAGTTTGATAAGTGTAGGTAACAAGTTTGTAAACCTATGACTAAAGAACTCAATAAGTCCATTTTATAATTTTAAGGTGGCTTTTTGTATTTATCTTAGAGTTATAACCATTTCAATTTTTAACTCTTTATTGCATGAGAAGAATTAATTGTATGCACTAGAAAAAGCCTAAAATGGCCTTAGTAAAACAGGCTATATTAAACAATGCTCCAGTCATTTGCTTTTTTGTTTTATACTACAGGTGGCTCAACAAAATCCACTGGGAGAAAGGCAAGGGTGTCGCAAATTGACAAGGAAATCCCAGAGGCTCTACCCATACCACATCCTCTACCTCCAATCTCAAGCATTCAAGGAGATGAGGGGTATGAAGAGGAAGAGGAGGAGGAGGAGAGGAATAGAGAAATAAGGGCACCCTCTGTCGCTTTCAGTGACCAGGACGATAATGAGGAAGAAGAAGAGGAGGATGGAGAAAATGAGAATACAGGTTAGTTTGTTATGAACTATTTACTTTTGTTTGGTTGGAAAGGGAAGATCGGAAAAGGCTTTTATTTTCCTTCCCATCTCTCTCTCTCTCTCTCTCTCTCTCTCTCTCTCTCTCTCTCTCTCTCTCTCTCTCTCTCTCTCTTTCTTTCTTTCCTTCCCTTCATCCATTTTTCTTATAGCAGTGGTGTTTCTATTAGAATGTTTGCCCTGACATATTAGATGAATCAAACATGTGGTCGATCTTTGGATAGGACAGAGGCCTCATCTTATCAGTAAAACCATGCCTGAAGGAGGATGTCTTCAAAGACAAAAAAAGCATGAGAGTAGCTTGTAGTGTATGGGCTATACTGAACTCTCTGTCTATCCCATACTTTCTATTCTTTTTCTTACAAGTATCTCTCAAATTAGCTTTAACAATCAAATCCTCACATGAACCGATATATTCATATAGGCAATGACCTTTACTACTGTACACTCACGTGGGGTTTTTCTCTTTGAAAATTCTTTGGTAAGGTTCAGAGTTTAACTAATATCAAATATCTAAGTGAACAAAATGAAATTTGTGGCATGACTCACTCAATACATCATACACTTATAATATTCGTGTTTATACCTCTACTACTAGTTTCGATCAATCTTGATTAACAAATTAGTTTATATATTCTTCTATGTGACCAAGGATAAGAAATCAAGCTCTACAGCTCAGGTATGAATTCCTCCTCTCCTATGGTAAGACAATGGCGGAACAAAACTACTTTAAAATTTCTTTAGCCATTTGCAAGACATTATTGGAAAATTGCATCAATCAATCAATCAGGTGCCCTGCTCTTTAGTGAAGGCAATCATGACCCTCCACGCATCTTGATCCCTCCTTTCTTTTAGCGCTTGCATCACTCGTCCTACACTTAGGCATCCAACATCCTGTCTTGCTGTTTTCCCTTGTAGCATTTTTCTTGGTCATTCCAGTAGACACTTGAAGATGGATACTAAAGAAAAAGAAGTAAATTGTTCACTCTTTACGCATGGTATGGGCTCTCTGTCCAAAACTGTTTTTCCTCCTTTGACACGTTTTCTTGTTCTCTTCTTTTTTTCATGCAGAGCCTCCACATAGTCCACCCGGTTCCTCTCTGTATCACTCGGTCGTCACCAAGAATGAGGATGAGGATGATGATGATAATGATAACAAGGAGGACACAACTCTCACACAGGATTAAAGCAGGGCAAAGTGAGAGCCCAGAGATGGAGGGAAATACACAGCTCTTAATTAAATATTTACTCTTTGCAAACAATGCGAGTAAGGAGTATTTTGAAAACATGTAATGTAGCATTATTTTGAATGGAGCCCTAAGATTAAGGAGAAAGTTTTCATTGATTTCAATTTCCTTTTCATGAGAACAAATGTTTTTATTTACTAAAGATTAATAATTTTTCTTATCAGGTAATAAAAATGGATTATGTTTTCATTATACAAGTTCTTAGATAACCATAAGTGGAGCATGAAGGGAAAAAGTTGGAAAAATATTGTATGTTCACAGCAGTACTATCTTAAACCATTTTACTCTGGTTGTCAAACTTAAAGAGGACCACATAACCAAGCTAGAACAATTCGGCAAAAATGATATTCAAAATATGATTAGACTTGCTCCAGAAAGTAGGAGAAAAAATATGGTACAGTTTGAGATTGAGTCGGGCAAACTGTTTCATAGCCTTAACATTGTCCTTATTGTAGTACTGAGCTTTTACATTGCTAAAGTGTTTACCTTACTTAACTCAGGCCTAAGGTTCAAGAAAGGTCATGTTGTGAGCCGCCTGGCTAAAGAGTTTCACAGGTTTTCAGCTTATCAGTCTTTATGTGATATTGAAGCTGCTGAAATTTCCTAGACTAAAATAAACTCATAATGCACAGTTGTTTAAATTATGAGAAGGATCCAGCATATAGATTTCTCAGCCAGTTTGTTCATGTAAATTTAAGGATGAGACATTTACTTTAATTTTTTTAAGCTCAGTACAAAGTGTTTCGATCTATTTCTGCTAGATAAGAGCCTTTTAAAATTATTAGTGCTTTTTCAGAAAACTTATCCAAAAATGGGGAAAGTGCATCAAATAGTTTAAAGTATAAATGGAGACTTAGAGTAATACATGTAGTACGAACACTTTGTCCTTAAAATTGAATGAATGGAGGAACAAGAAAAAAAATAAAGAAGAAAAGTAGAATGAGTATTTCAAATGATAATACCGAAATGCCCACTCGTTAACTCAACCCTGGATTTTCTACCTTTTTTATTTTCTTAATTTTTTTTGTTTTATTATGATAAAGTCTCAACAGTGTTTGATGCCACAAATCTGCTACTCATAAATTTATACGAGGAAAAAAGGGTTGATTGGGGTACAGAAATTGTGGGAGGGTAGGGGCACTAGAACTGTGATCATTTATTGCCAATTAAATAAAAAAAAAAGTGTTATATTTTTAAATTTTTGCCGTCCATTTTTGTGATGCTGCACTATAAGTGATAATTTTGAATTTATGTAAATTGTATTTTGCTCACTGATTGTATTTGGAAGGTTTAATTTTTTTTCACTCTGAAAAACTGTCAGTGCCAAGTTTGAAAAAAAGTAGATGTATATATAACTTAACCTATGATAAAATTATATGTCGATATATATTGATTATGGAAAATCCAACTATTGCCCTTACTGATTCTTGCACTGGAAATAAATCTGAATATTCCCGAATCAAGTTGTTTCTTATGATTTTAACTTTGTAATGATTTATTTATAGTTTAGTTATATTTTGATTGGTCACATATCTAACTGGTTGTGAGTTCCTGTTGAGTTAGATCATTAAAGATCACTTTCTAGATTTTTTTAAAATCTACCACACATATAATGCTAAAATTACTTAGAATAGACAACATGCATATTGTCGTTGCCGGCAATCTGGTCTGCTTGTTTACTGTCTTCATTACACGTAAGTTGTAGGCATTAAGATTGCTAGCTCTGTTTTACTAACATATATAGGTTAGGTGCTGATGCTGTTTTGTCCTTGTTATAATACTCGCAAGTATTCAGTATGTAGTTACTTTATCTATTTCTTTACCTGTGAATAATACCCGGTAATGCTGTTTTCTCCTTGTTACTCGCAAGTGTTCAGTGGTAAATCTATCTATTTCTTTACCTGTGAATAATACCCGGTAATGCTGTTTCAACGTAAATGCAGCACAATGGTATTGGTTTTTTTTTCATCATGCGTATCTGCTCTTCATCTGAAACATAAGCCTTTCAGCTAAATATTCTTCAAACGATGTGAAAATCAAATGAGCTTTTGATGAGAGTTCTCGTTCAAAGAAGTTGCATTTCTGTAAACTTTTCATTAAGCATAAAGAAATTTTTCTGCTCTTATGACAAAAACAATTAATACAAGAAAATAGTGTTCTAAAGCTTTATTTTTTAAGGTTTAACGATATCATTTTACGAGAAGATCAAAAGTATAAAAGAACTTTTCTGAAATGACTAAATCAACAAGAGTAACAAGTTTACATGGGCTGACCTTCCTTTTCAAACGCTACCTGTAAAAGATGGAAAAAAAAAGCCCAACAAAACCAACAAAAAACAAATCAATAAATACCCCCCTCTCCCCCCCCCCCATAAATTGTCTGTTATTACCCTTGCATGTGTATCTTTCAGGACTGGCAAAATTAATTTAATCAAAACAAATTTTCTTAAACTAAATATTTTTTATTTGTTTTTATTATTTCAAAGCATGTTTTAAACAAAAGTGAAAATGCTTAGAGTGAAATATAAGGTTAGTAGGTATCAAATATTTTTATAAAATCAATTTCTTTAATGCGGTTTAAGTTAAAAGCATTGTTTCAACCCTTGTAGAGGTATATTCACTTCTTCTGAATGTTTTTTTTTTACATTAAGATTGTTTAATTCCATCTCGCTCCAAAAAACAAAAAACAAAAACAAAAACAAAAACAAAATAAAAAAACACCCAAAAATACAACATACAACCTATAAACATTGAGTTTAGATCAGCCTAGTAAAAGTAAATCTATAATTTGTTTTTATTGACCAATATTGTTCAAACAGGAAAAAAAACATGTAAAACATCTGACCCGAAGAGAATCAACAACATCAAAAAAGAAAAAAAAAATGAAGGGTAAAGGGAACTAATTAATGTCATAAAATATTCATAACAACAATAATGATAATGACGATGACGATAATAATTACAATAATGATATTACATATATATATATATATATATATATATATATATATATATATATATATATATATATATATATATATATATATATATATATATATATATATCATTAAGATAACCGGTCCATCAAGTTTATCAGGTTGATCAGTTCACCAGGTTCACTCATGTTTACTAACTTCATGAGATTTCCTAAGATCGCCAGTCTCATTAGATTCATCAAGAAGACTCACATAAACTTGACTGCTCATTTCTTCATCATTTGAAACGTCACCATCATATTCGGTTCCTTGACCTGTAGACACCGCCACCATCCCCAGGTGAGTATTGTTCAAACTGGTTGGGTCTTCTTCTGCTAGTTCAAGTCCAGTGCCAACATTGATTTCTTCAGCCTTCAGAAAGCCATTTGAAGAACTGTAAATAAGATTTTATGAAAGAAATAAATACATTTTTAACGGAATTCATTTAATATCTTTGCACAAGTGATAAATGGTCACAAAATACTACAATAAGATAATCAAATGTATTTCCCTATAAGGTGACACCTAAACAGAGATTGAAAACTTTCTTACGCTCTGCTGAATGTAGTAAAAATCATTTTGTTTATGAACTCCATAACCTCTTGTATTTCATTTTTTTAATCACCCTAAATTATTTCGTCTGCCTTCACTTCTTTCTCTTTCACTTTCTCTATCTTTTTTATATAAATAAAGCATGTAAAATGTAACGCATTGTACTATAAGTTGATCTATTTATTTCCTCAACCTTTTTTTTGTGCGTAACTTTGGGTAGCGGATCGGCTAGATCAATGTACATTATCTTATTTGGTTGCATAACGTTTGTATTTCAAGCCTAAGAACTTAGTTTTGTTTATTGAACACAGCCCGCACTTGTATGGTCAAGATTCTTCTCGAATCTCCGACTTAGTTCTAGCATAGTAATGATCTCGTCACCCCTTGTTTACCTTTGTTTTGATTGGTTGCTAATTGCTAATGACGTGTACCGAGAATGTTCTCTTATGATTTATGTAATTCCTTTTCTGGATGATTCGACGAGATTTTGTATAAATAAGAATCCAAATTATATTTAGGAAGTCAACAACATCGAGTCTACAGTGATTTAACATCAAGTCTACAGTGAGTGATTGTTAAGCCTACCTACAGTGAATGATTAATGAGTCAACCTACAGATATTGTACAGTCTAGCTCTTGTGTTGGATTAAACAGTTTGCAAATTTTACTTGCGGACTTCGAACTTTTTTTCTACGGACGAGTCGTGTGATTGGCTGTAAATATTTTGAAACCTCTAGACAAACTGAGCCTAACAGATCACCCCCATCATCAAAATCTGTTACAATAACAAAGAAAAACAAAGATATCTCAAGAAAGGAATGCATCCTCTTTGTGTAATTATGAATTAGTTATTGTTCACTTCTAGACATAAAAGTTAAATATTCAAGTATCAAATGTTATTATGATAATCCACAGTTTTAGAATACTATTTACAACTCTAGTGCAAGTTATTTGGAGGTGATTATGTTATCTATCATGAATACAATGCCATTTCCAATGATAAGGTCAAGATTTGTTAGTCAAAGTTTCGTTCGGAAATTGCCTATTTTCTGATCAGTTAAAGTAAGAAACTACTTTCGTAACACCGTACGACAAATACATTTACTAGAACAATGAGTGAAAGTCAAACATGTCGCATTGTATTTTTTTTAAATTTTAGAATAAAGTAAGAATACGTAAATGGATAAATGTATATGACCCATTGCGAAATATAGTAGCTTAGATCTATCATGATCTTACACCCATAGGGCATGCGTTTATCTTGAAAGTTATGGACATTTCTATGTAACTCAAAGAGGCAAAGTTGTAGTGTAGACATTTGTTGAAGATATCATATTATACTTATACTTTTTTTTTTTATAAAAGCACTGCAGTATTGACAGAGTCATTGCCCTTGATTGATTATGCACTATGTAAAAGAAGTTATTGATATTTTACTCTAAAAATGATCATAATTTGGATAAACTTAAAGGGAAAAAACGTTGCAATAATCTTTTAATTTAGGATAAAAGGTTCAATAAGATGTTTATTCTTCATCCTAGCCAGAAATTGCCCTTGATGCGTACAATAACACCAATAGCGCTCATAGTTAAAACATTTTTTATTGAACAAACATTTTTTCCCTTAATGGATTATATGTTGTAAGAGTGTATTATGAAAAATATCAGACCCAGTACTATTTGGAAGTACTCCACAGACTTATAAATTTATCATTAAGAACTACGTGTAATGTTTATGGAAACTAAAATTGCCGATCCAGCAGGGTTATTGTATGGGAATGTGTTCGAAATTATTTGTATCCTTCTATTCATTATACTGTACCATTATGAAAACTACATAAACACAAAAAATATATGTAAAAAAAAAAAACAAAATGTAAAGAATTCATGCCTCTCTGCTAATAAGTTAAACTTCTCAAGAATGAGACTTGTGAATGAATTTAAAAAAATAAAGTAAGAGGTTCTATTTTCTTGTCAATATCTTTGTTAAGATTTAATGTTCATGACACTGGTCATGTCAAAGATTAAAAAAAAGAACTATGCAAAGAAAGTTTATTGAAATTATGTTGCATCATGAAAATCAAAATGAATTATTGGTATACTTTATTGTAGACAATACATTGCTCTTTTATCGAAAAACAAGTATTTTGCACACATTAGTACTTTCCAAGCAGTGGACACAGAATTCAAATAAGAGGAGATGTATGTCATACAGAAAAAATAAAAAAAAAACAACTAGAAATCATAATAATCATTTCATCCAATTTGATACTTCCCCTTCATTAAAAAAAAATGCAAAGAACGGGCCTTTTTTGTAAACACATACATTTGCTAGGATTATAGCATGGAAATTTACAACTCGTAATTAAAATATGATTTCATGAAGTACACATTTATTTTAATGAACTGAGATTGAACTAAGCATACACCGAACTGGTCCCTTGAGTATTTTTCGCATACAGTTTGCATCCACCAAGAATAAAATTTCATTCATGATATAAAGCATCAGATGCATTTCAACTGACCTTTCATCATTCTAATTTGCATTGAGAAATGTTCTTGATAAGTTGTGTTTCAATTCTGCTTTTCATTGACACCTAAATATGTAATATGTCTTGCATCCCAGATAAAATGATAAGCCTTGTAGCAACTACTGTTTGATGACATGTCAACTTTAAAAACTTCAAATCATATACATTAAAAGTCAAAAGTGTTAACATAACTGAAAAAGGAATTTTTCTTCAGGCATAAGGGCACCAACTCAAATTTCAATCATATACTATGCATTTCTGTAAACATCATCAACAAACAATTTTTTGTAGATTCACCTAAAGAAAAATCGAACAACAACAAAAAAATTAAAATTTCAGTTTCAAAAGTACAATGTAAATGATTTGTAATATTCAAGATGAATATTTTCAGCTTCAGGCACATACATGTACTTTAGTAGAGTCATTGACTTGTTTCAATTTGAATCTCATACTCCTTTTTATCTTTTGCTCCTCCTCCTGCTCCTGCTTTAAGTTGTCCCAACAATTCTTTACCACTAATTTCTGCTTCAAGCAATAGGCTGCCCATTTTTCAGCACCTGTCTTTAGCCTGGAACGGTATTCTGCATGATGATTGGCTTTTGGATGTTTCTTTGGAAGAACAAGCTTCTTTTTATTTGACCATAAATTCATGAAAACCTGTTTACTGAAAAAGGAAAAAAAAGAAACTATTGAAGGGTACCATTCTAAATGGCTTAAATTGTATTCTAAAGACATATCTAAAATCATGCAATAGGAGTTCAAGAGACGAAAATCAAGATTAGATTCTTTTTAGCATGTTGACTAATAACACTTGATCAGAAACTGAAAGGGCAATAAAAAAGGGGGGAGTCAAATCTAGTTAGTTTCTTCTCCAAGTGGTGTTTTTTTAATAAAAAAAATGGAAAATTGTGTGCATGAAGGGATTTTATAGTAATTAAATTGACCTTTTAATTTTCTGTGGTATCTTACTATAGGCGGAGTAGAGTTGTTTTGATTGTGAAAATTCTAAAATGTATAACTATCATACATGATGCTAACAAATACCAGTAATAACTGCTACACTTAACAAGAATAGATGGGAGTGAATAAATCCTTGACCTCTTGATTACAAAACTGTTTTTTTGTCAAAAAGGTAAATGTCATAGTGTTCATAATATCTGGAAAAAAAATAAATGCTGAATGATTATTCAAAAGAAAATTTTGAATAAAATTCTTACCAGCACTGGTATTCGCTTTCAAGGGTTTGTAATAATATTGTCTGCTGCATGATTGATGTCATCTGCCATCTGGATTAAAAAAAAAATTCAAATTCTCCTTTTACTCTAGTAAAAGTTGTCCTGAGTGATAATCCATTTTTATTAAACATATTGTCCATAAAAGAGGTAGCTGCATAGATTTGATCTTGTGAAACAGTGTGAATGGCTTAATGTTAACAACAAACAGTATTTGCTGTGTCGAATTTATTACATTAAAAAAAAACCAAAACATTTCATTCTATCCAAAGAAATAAAAACTAGACTGTGAAAAAAGCATTACAATTGGGCCACTACTCCCAAACATTTTTATTTCCTTTAAAAAAAATAAGGAAATATATCCCAATACCGGTACTTAAAACATCACAAATCTCTCACTGTTTAATTCCAACAACTAATATAATAAACTTTAAGAAATAATATTTGAAATTAAAAACTTAATTTCCAGAAATAGGAACTTGCACTACTTTCAAGAATGGTGGCTGTCTGACATGATGAAAACAGTGCTCTGTAGATTGAATCCTTTTAAAGTTTGCACCTAGATCTAGATCTAGATTCTTGAAAACCTTCTTTAAGTTATCAATATTTAAACATTAAAATTAAGTTGCTGTTTTGGCACATTTTACAAAAATGAAGCAGGAGAAAAATATAATAATTCATTTACTATTCTTGGAGTTAAATCATTACACAAAAAGACAAATTCATTTTCCATGCCCTTATAATTTTTGCACAATCTTACCCTTGAATGAGTTAAAAACAAATTTTTTGAAGATTAAATGTTCGAATTTTGGAAAACGCATTTTGGTAAAAGATTGAGTGATATTTTAATAACGTTTTGCAACGAAAGATGACATTTTTCCCTTAGTCTAAGATTAAAAAAAACACTTGAACTTTTCTCAGGCGGTTTAATTTTTTTTTATCTTTCATTGTTTTGTTACATAGCATGTACTAAGAATACTTTTGGAGCGAACTGTTCAGAGTTCTGCAGTCCAAACTGTCGTGGACCAGAAAAAATCATGCAAACACGTCAATGAAACATGTAATTCCGGTTGTGAAGATGGCTTTGAAGGAGATAGGTGTGAGGCTTGTAAGTAAACAGCAAAAAATAACAATGGAACATCATAATAATAAACCAAGAGTTAGGCTTTGAAAAATATGAGAGCGATCTTATACCTTTTATTAATTTCCGGCGAATGTCAGCGCTTTTTAATGGGCGTTGATATGTTTGTTTTTTTCTTTTAGTTATATTTTTCAAGTCAACGTTCCATAGCTTTGTTTTGTTAATATTTTTATAACAATTGCTTATAATTTAGAACATATGTTAAAGGTAATCAAACTTTAACTTATTGATTCGTTAAAAGTTCCATCTTTTTTCATAATCAAATCCAGGTTTTCATAATGAAAGAGAAGAACAAACTGAGAATGTACCTACCATTAATGACTTATATGCAGCTATCGGTGGATTGTTCGTTATTTTTTTTTTCGGTTTTACCGTATGTACTATTATGTAAGTATAGCGATTAACGGGTTAAGTGTTTGACTATTTTAATAATCAAAGAGTCTAAAAGGATAAAAGCACCCATATTAAAAAAAAATGTTTGGACCTCATTTAAAAAGAAAACTCTCGCAAATAACTCAAAAACTAATTTACATTTTTTTTTATTTCAAATGTTCTTCAATACCGTTTTACATAAAAAGAACAGTTAGATCAATGACTATAAAGTAATTAAGTAATATTCGATATTAAATTAGGAAAATGTGCCATAAAATGTTATTTAATCTCTGGAGATGTATATGTCAACTACGCGATGTTAAAAAAAAGTATTCATTTAGTTAGTGGTTGTTGAACTAAATATCCAAATTAGTTGTAGCTAGGTGCATGTAGAATTTCATGTTTCATTTTCTTCTCTTTAGAAGAAAAAAAAACATAGTTATTAATTTTAGTTGATAAACCAGAGCCTGGCAAACACTGCTTTACTTTGTAATAACCCAATGTGATTGATTAAATATTGATTAAATGAGGCGGACATTATGGGAAAAAAACATCGTTTTGTTTCTTTAAACGGGATGTCTTTTACAAACTGTTGTGTGCTTAGATAAACTAATTTACTGATTCAGGGCCATCAAGCTTCGTGAAGACGTTACGGACAGCGGCTTCGAGACATATCCTGTAGGCAGTAGCCAGTATTGGCAGAGTGAAGTATTAAGAGATACTGGAGCATTTTTTGAACTATCAGATTTCCAGGTGTCCCAATACACCTCTCCATTGGAATAAGCCGATTACGAAATCCGCTGCTTCTTTAATTCTGCCAACAGTCGGTGTTTAACTGCGTCTAATAGTTCATAATAGTTTTGTATAATATTTCCAACATAGTATTTCTTTTAAATACGATTAACTATTGACAATGGTATTAGTATGTATCTTATTACATTACTAATTACAAAGAAAGATATTGTATATGAGTAAAATGTCAGTGGTAACTAACTTTTGTCTCTTGCACATGAGCACATTCTTTTTTTTTGAAACGCTAAATATATATATGTGGTTTCGAGCATTTGTTCATAATCGCACATGAACTTTACGAATGTCCATTAACCTAATGAAACGCAAAAAATAATTGTTGGTCAGAGTCTCATTTTATACCGATTTATATGGATAGCAATTTTTCCTCCAATGCTTATTTTTCCCTGCTTGAGTTTGCAGTTAGTATCGTGGTATTAGTTTTGGATTGAACGTTCTTCCTATGGTTTAAGATCTAAGCCAGTGTTTTGTTCCTCAGCGTTGATAAAGTTAGAGTCACTACTATAAATAAGATGTACATGTATAAGTAAGATGCATAGATAGATTAACTACCGCTTTATTAGAAGCGAGATGACTTAAAATTATATAATTGGGAAATATCAATACTAGTGACAGACGGAGAAAAGCGTCGGACGTAAAATAATATATATATATATATATATATATATATATATATTGTTTATGACATTTTATTTACTTCATGCCCTCATAATAATTAACGTTAACTACTACCTAATTTTAATTTTATGAAACTCCTCTGGGAACTACTTTTTTATCAGTACCTGTCACTTCTTTTCTGTCTCTCTCTTCCTTCTCTTTCTCTACCTCTCTCTCTCTCTCCCTGTCACTCTGTCTCTTTCCTCATTTTTATTTGTCTTTTTTCTGTCCTTTTTTCTCTTTTATTTTGTTCCATCTCTCTCTCTGTCTGTTTGTATGTGTGTCTGTCTGTCTGTCTTTATGTCTGTCCATCTATATCTGTTTGTCTGTATGTGTGTCTCTCTGTCTGTCTTTGTCTGTCTGTCTGTCTCTCTCTCTCTCTCTCTCTCTCTCTCTCTCTCTCTCTCTCTCTCTCTGTTTATCTGTTTTAAAAGCAAAAAACAGCCCGCTCATATGCGACAGTAATCGGTTTGAGAAGAAAGGAAGGAGGATTTTGTTCCGAGCATCATTTTAATCATTTGCATTAGTTCCATAAGTTTTATCAGTTCCGTTAGTTTTATCATGAATTTCTTATTTTGATTAGCTTTAACAGTTTCAATAATTCTTTTAATGTTATTAAATATTTCAATTACACTATTCTGTTAAAAAAAAAGTTGTTTCTAAATTATATCAACCTTGTTAATTTTTTCTTCCAAATGAATCAAACAACACTAACATATTTAGTTCTAATTTGTGCACTACAGTCAATCAACTGAAATGATATCCAGATACTAATATGGTATAACTTTCTTTTCTTGATGCAATTGATGCGAGTTTTGACAATTGTATAGTGCAATTGCACTTCTCTTGCTGCAACCAAAAAACAGCGGTATATCGAAACATATTTTTTTCTTCCTTTTTTGTTTCATTCCATTCGTCCTAAATGGTTCAGCCGTTACAGGAAAAAAAAAAAAAGAAACCTTACATAATCTTTTTTTTTTTCTTTTTCTTATATGCACGTGCACGTACCACTTGAGGTGGGACGCTTGAACATTTAATTTTGCATTTAACTGCAATCTAAAGTAGAAAAAAAAGTATAAGTAAAATACAATTGTTTAGACCAAATTCATTATCTAAGTGGCCTAGAGTCATAAACAGCATGTAGAGCTTTATAAGTAATCTCCCACACCACCACCTCTAAGTAATGCATACGAGTCCCATAAATGATCTTTATGTTGAGCTTTAGGACTTTTACAAACGGAAGGACCTAAACCGTTACAAAACCTTAGTAGTTTATGCATTAGAAAACTCTCAGAACATATGGAGTCAATGCTAACCCTCTTAGGAAAACACAATTCTTTTTTTTCAACGTTAATTTCTTGGAAAGCTACAAGAAAAAAGTCGTGTCCCATTATCAAATTATTCGGTAATGAATCTAAGATGTTGTCATTTGAAGCAGGTGAATGTTTAGCTTCACTCAACCACAAAGCAACTTTACGAAATCAGCTAAACAGAAACGCAGTTTGGTGGTTTCAGAGAGATTTGGATCCTTCGTACAACGCTGTGACCAAACCTGCAAAAAGCACCCAGATTTCACATATAATTCCAAGCAGAGAAGCACCAAAGCAGGTTGGTGATGAATCATGAAACTTCCGAGCCGCCATGTTGCGCCGTTTCAACTAATTGAACGAACAACAATCGCATTTTTTGTTGGTCAAGCACAGTATTTTTAAAAGATGGTTTTCTGTTTCCTAAAGTTTCCAGCGTCTACACTAGACAATAAACAGTATCCATAGGACATCCTTTACAAGATTCCAAGGGTTCAACCATACATGACTTAATGTACCATTATTGTCCTTAGCATCTGCAAATATTTTAAAATATTTTTTCATATGATTATTGAACGGGAATGCCTAAATCGCACTAAAAGAAACTATAAAATCCGGATGCTAAATAACTTTTTTTTCATGGAGAATTGTGTTGGAAATAGCGAAGCATAGTTTATCTTCTCAATATTAAGTCAAAGCATAAAAAGCCAGATGACTATCGATACTAAAAACTGGACCAAGGGAAAAAATAATAGTATAAAAATTACGATGGCTTAGACTATGAAAGAAGTATTCCTAGATCTATACCTTGGACCGTCTATATCTTTTGTTTTCCTTTTTTGGAATGTAGGCCTGTGTACATCCTTAAAAGGTAAAATAATTTAATCTTACAAGATTTAGATAATTATCTAGATTAGTTTTCAGATATACTTTATCACTGTTAGCAAACGTACTTGACTAATTTTCTATGGACCTAGACTCCACAATCGGAAGACTCGTATTTTAAAATGAGATCCTCAGAATGGAAGTACAAGCTAGATCAGAATAAACAATGTATCTGGAACATGCAACATAATTACTTTTTACATCTACAACATGATCTATTTTCTTCACATCACTGATTAGGTTTACTTTTAGTGGCCCTGTCTCTTTACACCTTTAACTTTAATCACTGAGGATACTTAAAAAGATTTGAATACCCTGAATGAGTCAAACCTCACGTGCTATAGTATTTTGGAAAACATGTAATTCAACCCAAGTAGCATGTGGAATTAGATAAAAGCTGCATGTCGAAACTTTTCAAAGTGCAACTTCCTCATATCGGTTGTAATTAGCCGGGCCCTGGTTTGTTCTTTACCCGTGAGGATACTGGTCGTTGATGATCCTCCTCCAGCTTATTGACTTATCATTCCACAGTTTATACACGTGCATGACGTTGGGTTTCCCTTTTACTCTCCCAACTCAAACAGTTATCTTATCGACCGGAAGGTCAAGCTTCTATGACTTTCCCTGAGCTCTTTAACCTCTTCGACTAATTGAGAAATTGAGAAACTGTCTTTTCTAGAGAATATAACACACTTTCCACATCCCTTAGCTCCTTAACCTCTTCGACTAATTGAGAAATTGAGAAACTGTCTTTTCTAGAGAATATAACACACTTTCCACATCCCTATTTATCGGAAGTACCTCAGGTGAGTGGTTTAGCCCCAGGCTACAGTCTCAAACTCATATGAGACCTCTTACCTGTAAGCGATTTCCTCCCTCTTCGTATCGCTCCTTCTCACTGCACACTTTACAGCCCTGTCATCAAGCTGAGCGTGCTTATCAATTAGTGTTTAAATTAAAAAAAAATGTTTTTTCAAAAGCGTACATTTGACATTTTTAAATACTTTTTTTGTTTTTTCATGAATATGAAAATATTCCTCGGAAAAGTTGAAAAAATGTGTTGATTTCTAAATGATTTTCACATTTTAACACATCTGACCTGTTGGATTATTATTTTCTTTTTTTAACAAAAATAGCAACTAAATATTTTACGCAAAGACTGCATTGTGAGTTTGAAGCTAGAATATGTATATTTTAATTTCATGCAAAAAATATTGAAAGAGAAACAAGCCATTAGTGGATGGATAAAAATAATCCAATTAATAAACTACTACCCAAAAGTGGGCCATAATGATAAACTCATTGAACATATAAGACCGTCCATTGCATCATCAGTGCTGCGAACCAGTATTAACAACACTCTCATTATTATTGCTAGTGACAAACAGGCTGTTCATAATGGTGCAAGTAGTGTCACTTCTAATATAATTTTCCTCTTTACGTTATGTCATCGTGAAAGACTGTCTTAAGGTAGCATCACATCAAGAGCTCTATTTTTTGACACTGTCAAGATGTTTTGAAAAATGTGCTTAATTACTGAGATTTGCTAGACGCGAACGCCATAATTTTATTACTTACCGACATTAATTACGTTTACTTTTCTGCCTAGTGATAAATATCATAACCGCTTTTCTTTTCGCGAACATGCTAGCCTTCCCACCGACAACGTAACTGGTATGGAAGGGTTGACTGCTAGCAAAGATGGTATTCTATTGAGCACTAATTTAGCCTTTCGTAGTTTGTGTTTCAACTGTATGCTCAAACTTACATGTGGGCTGGAAAGATTATATTTTCCCAAACAACACGCCCTTGCGATGTAAAGAACTCAAAGGTTTTTGCACACACCACAAGAGAAATAACGTGCCAGTTTCTTTATAACTCGTGAACAAAATATCTATTAACAATCGCCAACGTAAACAGACATCACAGCTCAGCTGGCTACGTAACGGTGACGGCGGGCGAAACTGCTCTGCCGTACAACTCTAAACTAAAAACTTTAAAGACATATTTCCAAATTGGCATTAAGAACGTAACGTAAACATTACATTTCTCTGCGTTAGGGATAAAATCACTATATGACCAGGATAAAAATAGCCTACTTTTTGAATAATTAGGTAAACAAGCCATACGAGTAACTCCGTGGACACTCATCGACTTTGGCTCCTGGCTTAGAGAAAATTTAAACAAAAAATGCATCACTAACAAATTCTTTAAATCAGTGACAATCACGCAGATACCCTTATCTTTAGGGCAGGCGTCCAATACCTTTCACTTATCTCGATCCATCGTCAATTAAAAGCTTGAGACTCGAACAACATTGAGCCTCTTTGTTGGTCAGTCGAATCACTTTTCTCTTTAGTCGCCTTCAGTGATTTTTGCTTCGAATATTATTTATGTCACCAGATGTTCTAGTTTCTCCCTTCTCATTACGTGACCAAATAAGCTTGATTTGTGTTTAAGTTTTCCTTTTATGATTCATAAAGAGCTTCTGGTAACACTCTTTCTTTTGATTTCATTACACTCGATTAAAAATTGTCTATAAGAAAGAAAAATATGTTCTCTCCAATCTCTTGTGAAACTGCTCAAAGATCTCTCTCTCTCTCTCTCTCTCTCTCTCTCTCTCTCTCTCTCTCTCTCTCTATATATATATATATATATATATATATATATATATATATATATATATATATCAGGATAGACTCAAAATTGCACTCAAGATTGGTCTTCAACAACTTCAAGCTCTGGATATTATTTTTTTTTGCCCGCATTAGTTTTTTAGTACCATAGCCTAAAAAAGATACACAAATTGTATTCAGTTAAATCGTTGCTCAATTTCATTCCTGTCCTCTAACTTCTTCATCGACATCTTAAAACTTTTGCATAAAATCTTTATTTTGTTCATGAGTATCAGCAGCAGAAGCATCATTAGAAATAGTAGTAGTAGTAGTAGTAGTAGTAGTAGTAGTAGTAGTAGTAGTAGTAGTAGTAGTAGTAGTAGTAGTAGTAGTAGTAGTAGTAGTAGTAGTAGTAGTAGTAGTAGTAGTAGTAGTAGTAGTAGTACTAGAGGTAGTAGTACTAGTAGTAGTAGTAGTAGTAGTAGTAGTAGTAGTAGTAGTAGTAGTAGTAGTAGTAGTAGTAGTAGTAGTAGTAGTAGTAGTAGTAGTAGTAGTAGTAGTAGTAGTAGTAGTAGTAGTAGTAGTAGGAGTAGTAGTAGTAGTAGTAGTAGTAGTAGTAGTAGTAGTAGTAGTAGTAGTAGTAGTAGTAGTAGTAGTAGTAGTAGTAGTAGTAGTAGTAGTAGTAGTAGTAGTAGTAGTAGTAGTAGTAGTAGTAGTAGTAGTAGTAGTAGTAGTAGTAGTAGTAGTAGTAGTAGTAGTAGTAGTAGTAGTAGTAGTAGTAGTAGTAGTAGTAGTAGTAGTAGTAGTAGCAGTAGTAGTAGTAGTAGTAGTAGTACCAGTAGTAGTAGTAGTAGTAGTAGTAGTAGTAGTAGTAGTAGTAGTAGTAGTAGTAGTAGTAGTAGTAGTAGTAGTAGTAGTAGTAGTAGTAGTAGTAGTAGTAGTAGTAGTAGTAGTAGTAGTAGTAAGAGAAGTAGTAGTAGGAGTAGTAGTAGCAGTAGTGGCGTGTGGTGACAGTAGTGCAGTATTAGGAGTAGTAGGAGTAATAGCAGTATCAGCAGTAGTAGCAGTAGCAGCAGTAATATTAGTAGTAGCAGTAGTAGCAACAGCAGCAACAGTGGTAGTAGTAGTAGTAGTAGTAGTAGTAGTAGTAGTAGTAGTAGTAGTAGTAGTAGTAGGAGTAGTAGTAGTAGTAGTAGTAGTAGTAGTAGTAGTAGTAGTAGTAGTAGCAGTAGCAGAAACATAGTAGTAGCAGTAGCAGTACAGTAGTAATAGTAGCAGTAGTAGTAGTAGTTGTAGTAGTGGTAGTAGTAGTAAAAGTAGTTGTTGAAGTAGTAGTGTTAGTATAGTAGTAGCAGTAGCAGTAGTAGTAGTAGTAGTAGTAGTAGTAGTAGTAGTAGTAGTAGTAGTAGTAGTAGTAGTAGCAGTAGTAGTAGTAGTAGTAGTAGTAGTAGTAGTAGTAGTAGTAGTAGTAGTAGTAGTAGTAGTAGTAGTAGTAGTAGTAGTAGTAGTAGTAGTAGTAGTAGTAGTAGTAGTAGTAGTAGTAGTAGTAGTAGTAGTAGTAGTAGTAGTAGTAGTAGTAGTAGTAGTAGTAGTAGTAGTAGTAGTAGTAGTAGTAGCAGTAGCAGTAGCAGCAGCAGTAGAAGTAGCAGTAGTGATGGTATTTGTAGTAGTAGTAGTAGTAGTAGTAGTAGTAGTAGTAGTAGTAGTAGTAGTAGTAGTAGTAGTAGTAGTAGTAGTAGTAGTTGTTGTTGTTGTTGTAATAGTAGTAGTAGTAGTAGTAGTAGTAGTAGTAGTAGTAGTAGGAGTAGTAGGAGTAGTAGGAGTAGTAGGAGTAGTAGGAGTAGTAGTAGTGGTAGCAGTACTAGCAGTAGTAGTAGCAGTAGCAGTAGCAGTAGCAGCAGTAGTAGCAATAGCAGCAGTAGTAGCAGTAGGAGCAGTAGCAGTAGTAGCAGTGGCAGTTGTATTATGAGTAGTAACAGGAGCAGTAGTAGCAGTAGCAGAAGTAGTAGTAGTAGTAGTAGTAGTAGTAGTAGTAGTAGTAGTAGTAGTAGTAGTAGTAGTAGTAGTAGTAGTAGTAGTAGTAGTAGTGGTAAAAGTAGTAGTAGTCGTAGTAGTGGTAGTAGTGGTAGTAGTAGTAGTAGGAATAGTAGAAGGATGAACAGTAGTAGTAGGTAGTAGTAGTAGTAATAGTAGTAGTAGTAGTAGTAGTAGTAGTAGTAGTAGTAGTAGTAGTAGTAGTAGTAGTAGTAGTAGTAGTAGTAGTAGTAGTAGTAGTAGTAGTAGTAGTAGTAGTAGTAGTAGTAGTAGTAGTAGTAGTAGTAGTAGTAGTAGTAGTAGTAGTAGTAGTAGTAGTAGTAGTAGTAGTAGTAGTAGTAGTAGTAGTAGTAGTAGTAGTACTAGTAGTAGTAGTACTAGTAGTAATAGTAGAGGTAGTTGTAACCGTAGTAAAAGTATTTGCAGTAGTAGTAGTAAAAAAGTAGTAGTAGTAGTAGTAGTAGTAGTAGTAGTAGTAGTAGTAGTAGTAGTAGTAGTAGTAGTAGTAGTAGTAGTAGTAGTAGTAGTAGTAGTAGTAGTAGTAGTAGTAGTAGTAGTAGTAGTAGTAGTAGTAGTAGTAGTAGTAGTAGTAGTAGTAGTAGCATTAGCAGTTACAGTAGTAGTACCCACAGCAGTAGCAGCAGCAGCAGACATAGTAGCAGTAGCAGTAGCAGCAGCAGTAGCAGGATGAAAAATGGATATGTCTTTTTTTTTCATTAAAGGATAGAGTAGCAGTTTAAAAGTACATAAATTTTTTTAAGGATTACAACGTGAATTTTTTGACCATTGGTTAAAAAATATGAGTAGAATAAATAACCTAATGATAGTATATATTTCACATCAACAAAGGATGGTAAATGTTGAAAATAAATGTTAACAATATACAGTTTCATTCTTTTAGAATTTCTTTTTTTTTTTTTTTTGAACGATTTAATATGCTCAATTAGAAGAAAAAATATGATAACGCAAAAACCTAGGACTCCATCAGGTGAACTTGAGACTTTTTGCATATGTGGTTCAATGTTAATCTAAACAAATCACATTTTCTTCTTACATACGAAGACCTACATTAAAATTAGCTATAATACATTTCTTGACAATACGGTTCTTAAAAAAAAGTTCAAAAGCAAAACAAAAAACATGATATGTTTCACATAAATGAAAAGTAGCTCTCGATTTAAATAAAGAATAAGACTAAAAACATACACTTACAATCGTTTTATAATATTTTATTGTATATTATAATTACATTTTCCATATTTTTTCCATGATAATCTCTCGTACTTCCTGTGTTTACAAAAGGATATTTGTATAATAATATTCTGGACTTTTTATGATTGCTCTTTTTTTTTAGATAATACAGACTCTAGCGGGATGTTTATTTATAATCTTTTATGACGCATAAGATACAGTGTACCTCAACTTTATCTAATAAAGCATCGTGTCCACCTGGATGGTATACAAGCAAAACATCTCAATCTTGCATTAAGCTGTTCTTGTCAAGAAAATCATGGGATGATGCTAGAAAAGCATGCCAAGCTCAAGGTGCAGATTTGTTGACCAATTACAACAGGGAAAAAGAAAAACTGATTTATGGTATTCTTCGCTTATAAACGTTTATGTTTATTTTTCTACTTGTGTTATAAGTACCCAACTTTATTTTTAGAAACGCAATGGTTTGGAATAATTCGGTTATATGTTACATTTCTATACTTACTTTATATAATATAATGAACATAAAATATTTTTTGCGGTTAACTATTGGAGAAACATTATTATGTGTACTGTTCTTTTTTCTGTCATAATACCAAACACTGATATAAATAGGTGGAATATAATATTACATTTCACCTTTTTGAATAAGAGATATGGAACCGTGACAAAGTATTAAGATAAGAAAGTAAGAAAGTATTCAATATATATATATATATATATATATATATATATATATATATATATATATATATAGCCAAGAAAAAAAAAGTATATAGTTCACAAGGAATCAAAGCGAATGTATATATGTTATGTGAATCAAGTCGTTAGGTAAGTTTGAAAGAAAAAAAAACCGCTTTATTAAGGTATTGATATTCAATTTGAAATCAAATGAATTAAAACCATTTGAAGTAATTGACTTTTATAATTTTGAATTAAGTTTTTCTCAGTTTGGACAATTTTGTGACCGGACGAAGAAAATTTGAATTAACAATTATAAAGGTGGCTTCTTTCAAAATGTTTTCATTCGTTGAATTTTATAGAAGAAAGATACACACTTCTCGGTGAGGCATGCTGGATTGGGCTCAACGATCGAAATCATGAAGGCAGTTTTACTTGGCTAGATGACAGACAAAAGGTGAGAACCAAAGCTACAGCAACCTACAGCTATGAACGTATAGTTTACAGGTTCTGTTAGGAAGTAATTCAATGAATTTTACATAATATATTGCCGGTATAGGATTTTGCTTTATCGTTTGTTTGATATTTTTTAATCCACTAAAAAGTGTTTAACCAATCTATCGAGAACGCAGAAAAAATTCCAGTATATTTTTTTAAATTTTGTATCGCCCCATTCAAGTGCTCATTTTTTTTTCTAAACTGCAATTCGTGCGAATGACTTACAAAGGGAAAAATTAAACAACTTCATTGTAATTTTGTTTCAGATAATAAATCTGCCCTGGTATCGTGGTGAACCGACAGGAAATCAAGAGGACTGTGTGATTGTGAAGAACACGCGTATTCTTTATATTTTTCTCTTTGACGAAAGGTGCTCGAAGACAAATTTCTTCATTTGTGAATTTTCTCTAGGTAACTGCTTATTAATTATTCAATATTTTATAAAAAAAAAACCAACGTAAACTTAATTAAATTAAATACATTGCTGACACAATAATGATGATATTCTTAAACCTTTGCACTTTCTTATCCTCGAATCCTGGATGTATTGATTTTTTTTCGAAATAAACTTCTTCTTAAGTCTGGAGGCTTAAAAAAGAGAAGCCTTGAGAAAGAAATAAAAGAAGAATTATCTGGGCCTAAATAAGGAGGAGATGGGCTTTAGGCATTGATATGGATGCGATGACGTACCGACGATATTAAGATTCGCTTGCGCCACACACGTAGAATCAATTTTGGAGCAGGTGTACATAATCAGTAAAAGGAAGTCATAAACTTGTACATGCTTTTTTAATCATCGTACTGCATTTAAAAACAATATTTCACTTGCTAGAACTTCTACAAAAAATATTTCTTCAAATCATTTAACGTCAGACTGATAAAAAAGAAGTCTATAGCAACGGTCAAAAGCGTTTTTTTATTTAAAATTGTTTAAAACTATTTTTTTTTTAAATTTTACTGTCG
>JAWDGP010006795.1:0-12500 GCA_033675545.1 Elysia crispata | reverse complement strand
AACTGTAATCAAAATTGCGGAGGACCAAACAACGCCTGTGACATACGCAATGGAATGTGTACCGATGGTTGTGATGATGGATATCAAGGAGAAAAATGCGAGGCTCGTAAGTAAATATTTTTTTCTGCTTTTTAGTTTTGAATTTTTAAATAATGCATTTAAGTATTTTATGGTGTATTTACTTTCAAGATTATTTGCTTTTTGAATTTATTTGGATTTAAACTCTAACCGTGCATGTTTTAGGCTATTTAAGGAAGTGATTGCATCCTTTCAATTTTGAAACTATTTATCTCGAGATCAAGCGTGCGGGAAAAATAAAAGTTTGTGGTCGTCCGTCACCACTTTCACATTCTTATTTGAATATAGTCAATGTGTCCTGCATTTTCAGATGTGTCAATATACATTTAAGAGAAAAATATGACAGGGCCTATGTTTTTTTTTTACAGATTTTAACGTCTCAAATATAATTGTAAAACCACAAAAAACAAAACATTTGTTTAAAAAGAGAGAGGGAAAATAATTTCCTTCCACGCAGCATGTAATAAATGACCATTTCCAATAAACTGTTCAGAAATTTGTAGTAAACAGTGTGTTGGACTAAACAATAACTGCAACAACGTCGTAAAGGCTTTTAGTTTTGCATGCACTGATGGATATGAAGGAGAACGATGTGAAAATCGTCAGTAACTTAGAGATTCTTAAAGCGTATACATGATTATTAACAAGCACATTGAATGTTATTTTCACGCCTCTAACAAAGATAAAAAGATATTCGAATAGGCAGGGCGTTTTTGTTTGCTTTCATATAAAGAAGAGGCATGGGTTATCCCCATTTTGCTCATTAAACTTGATTAACATTAACGCAAAATTATTGTATATCAATTTTACAAGTGAAAGAAATTGAAGTACAACTTTAATCCTAGGTAATGTTATAAAACATACTTCTTTTGACGTTATATTAACGATTTCATGTTTTATTTTTTGGTTTTAATTATTTCTAAATCAAATGTTGTTCAGCTTTCAAGTTAATCAAAATAAATCATTTACCTTTATCAAAATTTCGTTTCTATATGAAAAAAAGATAAAGTAGACAACTTTTTACTGTATCAATGTTTTGAACACTGAGAACAATTTGAGTCTTCTCACAGTTGTCATTATCATTTTAATTAGTAAGGAAGCTGAGCACTAAAATAACCTAGACTTTAGTTCAAATATGGGATCTATCAAACATCTTTTTAAGTAAAGAAAGTATAAATCAATCCATTTCGATGTCTTTCTCGATAATATTCGTCCACGCATCTTTCCATGGTATCTTTATGTGCATTTGTCACACGCCCTACTTTTAACTAGTGTGTTGTTAATCCAATATCTTCAAACGATTTTTTTTTAATCTTGTGTTTTCCATTGATCATTCGAACTGTAATAAGATGTTCTTTTTTTCTCTTGTACAAGAAAAAAAAAGAAAAAGAAATAGTTACAAATTTAATTGTAGCAGTAGATTGACAAAGTATTTTTTTGGTCATCACATGTCCGAGAAAAGATATTTTGGTGTTCGTGTAGTGTATTTATGAGTGATATTGTTGTGTTAGCTTCACGTATTAATATAATGTTTTTTTTTGTGACAAAGACAACATGCATTGCACCTATAATACAACCAAATCTGCTATCTTTTGTGGTGGAAAAATGGTCTTTGATGAAAACGATTTCTTCTTTACTCAAACGTTATATTTCTACTTCAATTGATTCCTAATATAATATTTTCATTGTTACTTTATTCTGTAGGCAGGAGACACGCAATGTCCCATAACTATTTCTGAATTAAAAAAAAAAGGTTTCCTACATGTTAAGTTAAATGCCCCAAAAATAAGAATGTGAGATTTAATTTCATCTTATACCAAGATCAGATAATAAACAGATTTAAAACATGTCTGGTATGCTGATTTTCATAATTTTTCAATATCTAACAGTGATTAAAGAAAAAAAAGGTTAAGATCGCCTTCATTTATATTTCTACTTTTTCATCTATATCTGGGTATTTATATAAATCTATATTTTATTTGAAACCGTTCATTTCAGTTTCATTTAAATTTAAGTAAAAAAAAGTAAAAATCCACTTTAAGTTATAAATATAAAATGTGTACAGACTACTTGTGTCAAAAGGAACTTTTCCTGAATATTATATCGGACTATATGTTGAAACAAAACTAAAACAGTTTGTATCAAAACATATGTTCGTCTTGATTTTGTTTAAAAGAAAAAGGGGAATGTAAAAGCAGTTTTGACGATACAAAAAAAAGTTCTACTTGAAAGAAAATGAATAAAACGAAATTTCAACTTTAGGTCCTGAAAGGAAAAAAAAATCACATGATTTTTTTTTATTCGATTGCATTTTAAAGTGAACTTCACAGGCTAAAAGTCTAAATGCTACACAATAAATGATTTGCATGAGAGTGTGTTGAAAACATTGCAGCTTTTTTAATGATACAGAAAATACTGGTTATTTGTATTTTTTCACTTAAGAAAGTACAGAGCACAACAATCTAAGGGTACTTAGTATATACTAAAGAATGATTCACGTCATAGTTCCCCTTTCTTTTTTTTTTTCAAAATGTGTTTCTTTTTTTTTCTTTAGGATAAAAAATTAGTCTAGTATGAAACATTGCAAACTACCCGCTAATGTCACTCATTATGTTTCCGGTTTGGTTCAGTAGAAAGACTGTAAAGACATTAAAACAATCTATTAACAAAAAAATTATGTTCATGCTTTTTATGCAGACTTTTAGAAGTTAATATGGGCAACAAATATATGCCCGTTGCTGGAAGTAATAGTTTAACTATAAACTAGTGTTAGATCGGTACCACACAAGAAACCACCAATCCATCTTAACACCAGACTCCAGCACGAGTTCGCCATCTTGTCGTCCAACCAGGGACATTCCTTCTTTCAACATCTCCTTCATAGGGGAATAATCTGTGAACCGCATTCCTCGGTCACATATTTTTATAACTTTGCTTTTTAGATTTGACACATTTTATATATTATAAAATAGTCATAGTTCAAAAAAGATATCTTTTTAATGAAAGGGGTTGTTATGGGAAAAAAAATCCTACGAGGGCTCTTTCATAATTAACCGAAAAATGCCTGTAAAATCCGCGTTTTTTATGCTATCAACAAAATTCTTGCACGTGTTCATACCTTGACTCGTCCTTCATTTCTCTACGTAACAACCAAGTCTGTCAACACACTTCTGCCAAGGCCGCACCATGGAATAGATACCCTCTCGGAAGAAACTTCCGTCAAGGTTTTGTAGCCATTTCCGCACATGGTCAACAAGCTCTTCATCGTCATCAAAGCGCTTTCCTGCCAGCTCACGTTTCAGTAGCCCAAAGAGGTGATAATCAGATGGTGCGAGGTCTGGACTGTGTGGTGGGTGTGGCAAAATCTCCCATCCATATTTCTCTAGCCAACCTTGCGTCACTCGTGCTGTGTGGGGTGTAGCGTTGTCGTGTTGCAAAATGACCCCGTTGGTCAACTGCCCTGGGCGCTTTCTGCGAATGGCCTCCCTAAGCTTGTCAAGAGTTTGGCAGTACCTTGCAGCATTTATTGTTTCTCCAGGTTGTAAGGTTTCGAACAGAAGAACACCACGACTGTCCCAGAAAACAGTTCCCATTATTTTCTTTGCTGACCGCATGACTTTGAATTTCTTCGCGACAGGTGAGGATGGATGTTTCCATGTCATCGAATCTTGCTTTGTTTCTGGGGTGCAATGGTGCAACCAAGTCTCATCACCGGTGACTATGCTGTCAAGAAAAGTCACATCGTACCCTAGAAAGTCTCCGCCGGCGTTGGCAGTATGCCCGTGAACCCTGCGTGAGCTCTTGCTTCTTCTCAAAAGTTCCCTGCAGATGTCCAATCTTTGTTCTTTATGATTGTCTGCCAATTGCTTAGGAACCCATCTTGCGCTGACTTTTCTGTAGCCAAGTTCATCAAATACAATTCTATGGGCAGAAGTTTCCGAAATTTCAAGACTGCTTGCGATTTCATGAAGTTTCAACCTCCTGTCTTGACGAATAAGCTCATCAACTCGCTTCACATTGTCTTCTGACGTCGCAGTTATCGAACGCCCTCTCCCTTCCCTGTCTGTCAAGTCGGAATGGCCGGCTTTAAACAAATTACACCAGTGATAGACTTGTGTACGGCTTATAACATGCTCACCATATACACTCTGAAGTTCTTTATGAATTTCGGTAGGATTCAGACTTTTGGCGTTCAAAAAACGTATGACAGCTCTGATTTCCTCCTTTGACCAAGTTTCAAGGTGGGCCGCCATCTTTAAAATCGTCTAGACATTCATTGTGCAAAATGATGCACTTCATAATTTCTGGGAATATCCGTAAGGAAATAAGGAATATCATGTCGTTTACAGAATTAAAAAAGCTCCACTGGTTGCTGAGCAATGGGCATTTTTCGGTTATTTCTGAAAGAGCCCTCGTATATCTTATAGAGCAGTTAAAGAATCATTCTTATTTTAGGTTTAGAAATCGAACATTTTTAAAGAATAGTGAAGAATTGAACGTTCGTTTCTCTCTCTATCTCTATCTCTCTCTCTCCATCTCTCTATCTCTATCTCTCTATTTCTCTCTCTTACTATCTCTCTGTATATTTAAAGGATTAGCTATATAATTATATATATATATATATATATATATATATATATATATATATATATATTATCTAGATAATCTGACGTTAATGACATATCTCCAAGTCACAAAAAATGTTATTTTAATTCAACAAGTAAAGAAAAAAGATTGGTCTTCTTTCGCACAGAATGTGAACACAAAACTTTTGGAGTAAACTGCTCAGAAACCTGCAGTGAAAATTGTGGTGGACCAAGCAACACCTGCAACAATGTCTATGGATATTGTGTTTCCGGGTGTGTTGATGGATATAAAGGGGAAAGATGCGAGGACCGTAAGTAGAGAAGAGATCCGAAACCATTTTCTGTTTTTTCTGCATTTTTGCTGGAGCATCAATTGTCTCTGCCTTTTTGCGGGTGCATCACTCGTCTCTGCCCTCTTTGCTGGTGCACCACTTGCTTTAACCTTCTTTGATGGTTCATCACTTGTCTTAGCCTTCTTTACTGCTGCATAAATTTGATGGTGCATCAATTATCTTAGCCTTTTTGTTGGTACATCGTTTATCTTTACCTTGTTTGTTGGTGCAGTGCTAGTCTCTTGCCTTCGTTCCTTATTCAACCTTTCTCTTAGCCTTGTTTGCTGGTGCATCACTTGTGTTAACTTTCTCTGCCTGGCATTAACTGTTTTATCATTTAATTGCCTGTTCATCATTTGTCTTTGTTTTGTATGCTGGTGTATTACTTCTCTTAGCTTTTAGGTGAATGAGAAAATAAAAATTAAAAATTAGACTTGCATGTTCTTGTCAGATGTGTTTGCATACGATTCATGTTGTTTTTGTATTTCGGTTCCTGCTTTCAAGGCTAAAACTGTATAGTTTCTGGTTCGTTAGTGGTACATTAATTGTTTTCGTTTCGTTTGCAGGTGCATCACTTGTTTTTTTCTTCTTGGCTGGTTCATCATTTGTCTTTGCCTTCTTTATTGCGGCATCACTTGTTAACGCTTTGCTTGCTGGTGCAAAGCTTCTCTTCGCCTTCTTTGTTAGGCATCACTTGTTTAAGCTTTGTTTCCTGGTGCATCACTTGTCTTCCCCTTCTTTGTTGCGACATCACTTGTCTAAGCCCTCTTTGCTGGTGCATTACTTGTCTTAGGCATCTTTGTTGTGGCATCACTTGTTGGAGCTTTGTTTCCTGATGCATCACTTGTCTTTCCCTTCTTTGTTGCGGCATCACTTGTTGAAGGTTTGTTTGCAGGTGCATTACTTGTTTAAGGCTTCTTTGCTGGTTCATCACTTGTCTTAGGCTTCTTTGTTGCGATATCATACTTTTTTACTTATACTGATAAGGTACCAGAGTAGTTTAGTGTCTATTGATCTATAATTTGTCTTTGTCCAATGCTTCAATCAGTTTTGGGTTTAGGCCCGGACTTGTAAAATCTAATGACAATATTACAAATTCTTTTTTCCAACATTTGGAGCGGCTCTAAGTAAACTGGTTCAGATATACGCGCTTATAATACCATAATCGTGAACTTATAGATCTGTTTTTAAAACGTATATCGAATAAACATACCACCATCCGTAAGATAATCGTTCAAGATGTTTGATCATGCTTTACCATGTAATATTTACCAACCCCTCTTCTTTCTTTTAAAGAAACAAACAGTTCTCGAGTTGCTGCAAATCTATCACTTGCTCGCGAATGCAATTTATTCTTTTGTCATAAAATCGAATAAGGTTGACCAGAATCCTAAACCAATCGAACCCAAAGGCAGCTCGAGCAGGATAATTTTCAATAATTTTCGCTTATGGGATGTTCCTTTAAAACATAATTTAGCTTTAGATCGTAAGTGTGTAGGTAGCAGCCGATGAAAGCTTCTGTCATACCTAGTTTAATAGTTCACAGGTGTGTTACACCCAGCTGTCAGTGACATAAAGGAAAAAGAAAAACACGTCACAATGTAAATTGTTTCATTGTGCTTAAAGTCTAGTTCTGAGAAATATATTAACTATGTTGTCAGAGCAAGGGTTACATTAACACATGATGGTGACGCATCGGTTTCTCGCACTTATTATTTTTTTTTAACTCATTCAACACGTAAAAACTGTATTAAAAAGAGAGAACGAAAACAAAAAGTATGTCCTCTTTTTCATGCAGCATGCGAAGACAATACTTTTGGAGCAGATTGTTCGGAAACCTGCAGTAAAACATGTGCTGGGCCAAACAACACTTGCGACAAAGTTAACGGATCATGTGTTTTCGGATGTGATGATGGATATCAAGGAGAAAGATGCGAAATATGTAAGTAAAGTAGAACTTATTAGCGATGATCAATTATGATAGACATTACGTTTTTTTCTTAAAATTCATTTTCTAAGGTGAATATATAACTTGACTTGAACGTCGCTTTTTATTTTTAACTAAGTTTACAGGCATACCTAAGTTCTGATTCAGTCAGTCAACAAGTTGAATAATGTAAGGTTTTTATCGAAATCGCTTTTTTTAATTAAAAAGGTAAAAAAATGAATTCACTTCAAAATACAATTTAGAAGAAATCTTTTGAAAATATTATTAAAAGATAAGATAGATTTAATAATCACCACAAAAAATATGCTTTAATGAAATATATATATATATATATATATATATATATATATATATATATATATATATATTAATGATATGAAACGTGTTTTTAATGAGTCCTTACTATGTTAATATTCCAGTCCTAGATCCAAAACTGGAGAAAAAATTTTTCTACTCATGGATAGCAATAATCAGTTCTTCAATATTTGTGCTGGTAGTTTTGACCTGCTCTATGATGTGCGTTGCTATTCAGTAAGTTAAACTGGGTTCTTGTATTAAAAAAATTTTTGTAAATGAATCATAAGAACAATCGCAGTAGTTGCAGTAAATAAAAAAATACATTACTTGATACTTATAATTTTATTTTCAATAATTTAACAAGCAATATTTTTGCATATTTTCTATATTGTCTTATGATTTAACAAATCGAAATGAAAGAATTCATAAAATTGCTCAAATAACGAGTTTAAAATCGTGCATTGATAACTTAGTTGATGATTCTGTTAAAAATTGCAAGTTTTTGATTATTCTAAAAAAAAAAAATTGTCCAGCAAATTTGTCAAAAAAAAATAATAATAATAATAATAATAGTAATAATAATAATAATAATAATAATAATAATAATAATAATAATAATAATAATAATAATAATAATAATAATAATAATAATAATAATAATAATAATAATAATAACACTTTAAACAACTAAAGGAGATTTATGAAAGTGTTGATTAGCTTGCCTGTTTCGTCAATCATTTAGGTGCTGAGCGAACATGAACGCACACGAGTCGCTATCCCTTTTCGCTTTCAGTGTTTTTTTTAATTCTTTCTACTTTGAGCCACGTATATAGTCCACCAAGTATTTTTAAGCTGCTATTCCTGCTGCGTTTTCCCTCGTTCATTCCAATTCTCAAATAATGTCCTGATTTCTCTATCCTCATTTAAGGCAAATATCAAAAAATATTCATGACCAAAAAAAAAAAAATTATACAACAGGTTACAATCTTGAAAATAATGGACTATGATATCTAAATGAAGTCTGTTTATTGGCGCATGATGTTTCTTAGTCTATTCGAATTAAATGTCATAATATAAAATTACAATTCTGGGTGAGCAAATGTTTTAATATAATTATATGTGTATAATTATAATTCAAAATTATTCAATAAACATTTTTCAGAAACTCATATCAAAAAACACGCTCTAAAAGCTCCTTAGACCATGAAGAAACGATGTTTAGAGGTTCATATCCTCATGGGAGCTCTTTGGTAAATGAAACTGCCGGTTCGTTGTCACATGAAGAACATTCCAATTTCAACGTTCGCTTTGAATCACATGAGAAAGATTCCAATGTCCCTGCCCGCTCTGTCTTAATTAGAAAACATTCCAACCTTTCTGCTGCTTCTCGCTCAGTTGAGGAATTCTACGACACTGAAGCTGAAACTTTTGACGATTCTTTCCCTGTTGTTTAAGGAATTAAGGATTTTGAATCAGTCATATGAAATTTTTAAACAATACATAAAAAGGGGGGAAAAAGGACTGATATTTTTTGAGTCCGTAAGCTTTACACAATTCAATAAGGTAAAAGAATGTCTTTAAAAAATTCTTATAAACTCCATTACATAATATTTTATATTTGTCACTGTCACTTGCGAAACATTCAAATTATAATAAAAAATGTTCATAATGGTATATGTTTGATTAGAACTGCTTATTTACTCAACTATTAAATTAAATTATTAAAATAAAAATTATCTCGATTTCACGAAGACGACGATGACGACGACGAAGAAGAAGAAATAGAAGAAGAAGAACAAAAAGAAGAAAAAAAAAGAAGAAGAAGAAGAAGAAGAAGAAGAAGAAGAAGAAGAAGAAGAAGAAGAAGAAGAAGAAGAAGAAGAAGAAGAAGAAGAAGAAGAAGAAGAAGAAGAAGAAGAAGAAGAAGAAGAAGAAGAAGAAGAAGAAGAAGAAGGAGGAGGAGGAGAAAGAGGAGGAGGAGAAGAAGAAGAAGAAGGAGGAGGAGGAGAAAGAGGAGGAGGAGAAGGAGGAGGAGGAGGTGGAGTAGGATGAGGAGGAGGAGGAGGAGGAGAAGGAGGAGGAGGAGGAGAAGAAGAAGAAGAAGAAGAAGAAGAAGAAGAAGAAGAAGAAGAAGAAGAAGAAGAAGAAGAAGAAGAAGAAGAAGAAGAAGAAGAAGAAGAAGAAGAAGAAGAAGAAGAAGAAGAAGAAGAAGAAGAAGAAGAAGAAGAAGAAGAAGAAGAAGAAGAAGAAGAAGAAGAAGAAGAAGTAGAAAGATATTTATTATAAAAACAATTATCGAGAATATTTTTGATATTTTATATCTATAATAAAAACTATATCGACATGTTAAACACTTTTTTTTCTTTTTTTTTTAAATAACCATTTACTAAAAATGATGTACTTTACTGCTTGCATTTTTTTTGGTGATGCTGTTCATTCAATTTACTAATATCAAATACATAATATTTTTTTTTTGTTTCTTTCATTGATTTTTTATTAAGAAGAAGATTGATTTCTTTGTGATTATTATTCGAATCTATTATTTAACAGAAATTAACATTAATATTTTTTACATTAACTTTTGAGAAAAAAAAGAAATGAGAATTTAAAATTTTTAAGTTTAATGGGATTAACGCATACTTTTGAACATGACAATTTAAAAAAAACAGAAAAAAAAAACTTTCTTGTTTCAATTTAAACTTGTCACATGTTTTTTTTTTACAGTTTTTCTTTTATTCTCTCCTTCATACAGTTACACATCTTTGCGTCCAAATTTTTTTTAACGAATTTTTTGCCTAATTTTATTGATCTTAATTGATTGATTAAAATGATTGTATGAAATCAGATGTGCTTGTATTTTATTATGTGTGTTTGTAGTGGGGTTTTTATATTTTGATCATGTGCTTTTTGTTTCTTTATGAATAGTTTTCATCGTCTCAATATTTTTCAAATTTATATGTTACGTGAAGGAATACCACTTTTGTCGAGCAAGCGCTCACTGTTTGTATACATTTAAAACGACTGAAACAAAACACTTCGCAAAAAAAAACAAAAACAAAAACAAAAATAAAAATAAATCCACGAAATACCTTAGACCTGTTATGCAGGTTGTTTCTTAAAATATGAATTCATACAATGAGTATAAGAACTAAAAATCCTAATCTCTTACTTTAACAGCTCATACAGTTATAAAGTATTTAGAAACTAAAGCCTAACTGAAATAAAATAAAAACGACTATACTTACCGAAAGTGAAATTATAAGAGGCAGGAAAGCTTTGAAAACAACAAGCGAAAAAAATCACTCCACGCCACATCCCATAAAAAATACATACATGTTTAAACTTACACACACACACACAAACTTGAATATGCCCTACATTGAGGTCCATGCCAAATACATGGGTAAATGGGGTCCAAGGTAAATATCTCTTTTTTTGTTTTTAATTTCATTTAAACAGATACTCCATAACATCACTTTATAAAAAATCGTTTGAGTTCTCAAATTAAGCAAATATTGAAAGTTGTATTCACGTTTTTTTTTTAAATTGAGGTCTTTTCGAACAATGGGGTCTTTGAGAGCTATATTTAGAATATGTTTCACACATAAAGCAGAATGTGGAATTTAGGGTCATATATTTTAATTGACAGGTAAACAATCAAAATGCAGGTCCCTATAGCATCTCTTTTTTGTAAAATGTGCATTTAATGTCATGTAATAATAATTGATATTAGAAAAAGAACCAAATAAAAGGATAATTTGTACATTTTACACTGTAGCTCATCTCAGTACCAAATAAATGGATCAGACTGTCCACTGCAAAGGAGCTAGATAGCAATAAATGTAGAACTTTCCATGATATAAGACAATTTGCCTTGAACCCAGGG
This sequence comes from Elysia crispata, assembly GCA_033675545.1. Taxonomy (NCBI): domain Eukaryota; kingdom Metazoa; phylum Mollusca; class Gastropoda; family Plakobranchidae; genus Elysia; species Elysia crispata. Next base: position 1,373 of record JAWDGP010006795.1, on the reverse strand, counting down.
CCTATAAGTTTTTGGTTGAAAAAATATACATTTAAGTTTTTGCTATCTAGAATTTTGCTTTGTTCTGGGGGAGATTACAGTTTTTAATTGTGAAGACCTATATTTTCTTAATTTGATCCAAAGATATGAAATTTAAAAGTGTTTTCAAACAAAGAAAAAGAGGCAAAAATTTGACTTTAAAAATTGGATTAGTGCAGAATGCATGCAAAGAGTAATCTGTAAAACTATTTACCAAAAAAAAGCAACAAAAAATAAGGCAGGGCAATTTAAAAGACGATACTATTTATTAAACAAAACAAGTATCATAGACATGAGATTAAATAACAACATGAATGAGTGTCATACACAAGTAATCAGATGGTAGTATAAACATAAATCTAAAATTTATACAGTACATTATATTAATAGTAATAATACAAATCCTTTTTGCAAAAATTGTTTCGTTTCACTTGTCTTAGAAAAGATCAATTAAGATTTTTTATGTGTTCATGAACATCAAGTGTGAATTAAAATATACCGTGGTTTTTTTATATAGAGAGGAAAATAAGTCCTTATCCTGCTCCATTTCTTTCCTTTTAAAAATAATTACAACCTTCACCAATTTCTCCCTGTATATAGATATAACATAATAATCAAAGGAACTGATACAACAAATAATGATACAAAAATTAACCAAATCAATGTATTTTAAAGATAATTTTTTTCCTGAGCATACAGGGAATGGGGCTGCAATTTTTTAAAGATTAGTACTGAAATATAATGAACAATGTCAAAATTTACATATATAACATAGTTTGACTTTGAGGGTCAAATTAGAACATCCTTGAAAATATGATACTTTTTATATCAGCCATCCCATATTTATAATGATTATTTAAAAAAAAGAAACGCCAACATATGTCTCGCGACCAGTCCTAATTAGTCGGATGTCGCATATTTACATTTTATGGTATTCATATTTAGACCAGAGCATTTACCTGAGCTTCGCAACGGTAAAAATTGCACGAAAATACCACAAGTCTCCCAGGATAATTATATGCAATATTTTTATCTTACGAAATAATAAGATAAAGAACCATATATTGAGTTTTAAATGCCTTGTTCCAAAATGTATATTTCTGACATCCGACTCACTAGGACTGGGCGTGAGACATATGCAATCCTGAATGTAGTGTTATAGCTCTTGGATAAAGCAAAAAAAAAAAAAAAATTAGAGCACATATCTGTCCATTAAAAATACTTTTAAGCACATCAATTTGTATTTCACAGATTATTTCAAAACAAAAGTATTGATCACTTAATAATTTTCTTGAATTCAAGTCCCCTGTACATGTACTTTCTACGTGCATTATAATAATAGTAAATTTTTATAG
>JAWDGP010006794.1:12500-32658 GCA_033675545.1 Elysia crispata | reverse complement strand
GAATATCTTTATCATCACTACCATAAACAATACCGTTACTTCAGAATCCATTTGCACATCCTGAAACTGCTGCATCTGTTGATTTTACTGCAATACATGTATTTTGTTATTGCTTTCACAGCTATCGAGGCTACTATCTTTAATATTCGAACTATTATTATTAGTGCTAGTTCTTCTTTAACTGCTACTATTTTTTGGACTGCTAAAACAATCTCAACTATTTTACTAGTACTACCACTTTAACTACCACTGCCATCAGCAGGATTTGAGCTCTTTCTTTAACTAAAAGTTTTTGGGTCTCTGGTTTCGTTCTAGTTCTTTATTACGTGTAACTTTTAATTTTTTTTACATTGTATCCTTTGATTGTTCAATATCACTAGAATTCAATATCTTGTTTTCAAAAGAAAGGAGTTCATGCAAATATAGCAATGTTATTTGTTTCTTCTCATGTCTACATGAAGACTCGAGTTCCCCCGTGGACGGCCAGTTATCAGAAGCTGACGAGACAAGTCCTCTGGTGTCAACGTTACAGAAAACACGGCAGACAGGCGGTGAATTCGCCTCCGACCAACACTACAGTGGAGGCGGCTGTGGTGAAGAGGATAAAGCTGAAAAGGATGAACAAGGGGCAGTAGGTGGCCAGTTGATCTCGGGGCCCAGTTACTCAATGTCAAGGCCATATCGAGAGTCAAGGACGCTAAGATATGCGAAGCTGGTAGGCATGGCGGCCGCCTTCTCTCTGGCAGCTCTTGGAGCTAACAAAGTGTTCGACATGTTACGGAAATAACTCGTGTATATATATATATATATAAGTAAAATAATTAATTATAGGGAATTCGATTTCACAAAGAGTTATGGTATATATATATATATATATATATATATATATATATATATATATATATATACATGTAAAATAATTAATTGCAGGGAATTCAATTTCACAAAGAGTTATGGCATATATATATATGGCATATATATATATATATATATATATATATATATATATATACATGTAAAAACATTAATCATAGGGAATTCTATTTCACAAAGAGTTATGGTATATATATCTATTTATATATATATATATATATATATATATATATATATATACATGTAAAATAATTAATTATAGGGAATACGATTTCACAAAGAGTTATGGTACATAGTACTTCAGTAGGAAGCTCAAGTAAGCTCTTGTTAGCTAGCAAGCAATTATATATTTCTGCAAGAATGCATAATTTTATTGCTGTGAAATTTTGTAGGAAAAAAAAATAAACATAAAACGTGCACGGAAAAAAAATTACTTTTATAATAAAATTACACTGGTTCTGCTTTAGATCTTCGAAATATTCCTGATTGTTGAACAGAACTCACGACTTTCAACAAAGATCAAGCAACTTTTTGTGAGGTCCGCAATCCGTCCTAAGCATCACCGGTAGTTTTCGGCACTCTTCAGTCAGTCTTTCTCATTGCGGTAGACGAACTTGAAGGTCCACGCCAGCTGTTCTGGGTTTGGACCCAGATCTAGTTTTTTTGCCACAGAAGACCTGTGCAATAAAAGTCTGTAATCGCCTCTTCAACATGGATCTTGGCCTATTTCTATACATCTAGGAGACATTTGTCTCCCCTCTCTCCCCCCCCCCCCCCCCCCCGCCCCCCCCCCCCCCCCCCCCCCCCCCCTAATTTTTCATAGCTACTTTTTATTTCATTTTCGAATCTCAAATAACCGATCTTCGCAATGTGGTAGCTATTCGTAGCTTGCACTTGATTTACGGATAATAAGAAATTTCTAATTATGTCGCATAGCCTTTTTTTTTTCAAATTTTTTGATACGATTTTACACCTTTGCTTTTCTTTTAATTATTATTTCATTTGCATAAGATTATTTTCTAAACAATTCTTTTTAAATATTATTTCAGACCAATTTCGAGATTCCCAATTTTACTTCATTAAGCTTTCATGATGTTATGTACATGTATATTGGAAAAATACTCAAGAATTGAACAATAATGTGTTTGTATCGGCTATTTTTTTTACTTCAAATATCTCGTTGTGTTTTATCGTTTCCTTTCGCTAGACTTTAATACAACAGCTACATTTTATGATATTGAATGACGACATGAACATTCATTGAAATTTGAGGGAAAAAAACAACAACCGAGTTTCGCTATTTTTTTTTTCATTTTTCTATTGATCTATCTCGGTCTTCAACATAATATGAGCAAGAAAATAAACCAAACTTGCATTGATCGTAGATTCATTTTTTTTTGTTGGCAAAATTCCAAACTAAACACGGCTTAAAAAGTTAGGTTACTTTGAGTAAGAGGGTCAGGCTATCAGAATTTGATCAAAATAATTGTAAAATATGATATGTACTTAAATCTTTAGACAGCAATGATATAATGTTATGTACATTTTAAAGATTTATGTTGTTTTTTTTCCTTATGTCATGAAGACCTAATATTGGATTTCCATAAACTATATAGTAATACATGTACATGTATATAAACAACCATAAGACCTGATGCTAAATCAAACCATGAGACTAAAACCTTATGGGGGATATTGTGCTTTCATCTTTAAAAATGTGTCATCATCATCATTATCATGATCCTCATCATCATCATCGTCGTCGTCATTATCATCATCATCATCATCATCATCATCATCATCATCATCATCATCATTATCATTACCATTATCATCTTATCAATTGCAGCATTGTAATATAAACACCACTATTATCACCATCATACCCATCATCATGAACATCATCATCATCATCATCATCATCATCATCATCATCATCATCATCATTATTATCATCCTCATCATATCAATTACAGCATTGTTATATCAACACCACCATCATCATCAAATTCTTTGTTAAGCCACTACCATTATTATCGGCAGCATCAACATGCTCATCTTCATCATTATCATCATTATCGTCATCACGAGTAACAACATAATTATTTAGACCATCGACTTGGCAAACAACCAAACTTCCATTATTTATGAGCACCACTGTTATATTTATGACATTGCACATGCACATGTGATGCACTCTCCCATACTCATTTAATATCTCAAGTTTACAGTGACAATTATCAAGTGAAATAAAGAGATTTTGATCATGACATTGGAATAAGTAGCCAAGCAACACATTTTATACATTCAGAAACCTGCGACATTCTCGATCGGAATAGAGACAGATAGAGTTTATTTTGTACTAAATGATTTTTTTCGTAGGTTGACGCAATTTTTTTTTCCACTTTTAAATGAACATTTCTACAGCTACTGTTGCAGGGCAGACAAACAGAAGATTTTGAACTTGATAAAAATTCTACATCGCCTTCCACACTGTCTTCCACATCCACCTTCGGACTTACTTTTTCCCGATTATTGATTTTTCGTTTACTCTTATTATTAAGTTAAGATTGACTCTTACTAATTCGCAATTTTTTTTTCTTGCATAAAGATTTTAAGTTTTTGGAGATTTTTAAATTGTAACACATACGCATAATTCAAGTTATACGAGATAACCTAGGAAGTATTCTCTTTTTTTTTTCTACCTTTTCAGGGTGACCTGGATAAATTACAAACTTATGTTAGTCTGGCTGATCATTATCTTAAAATCATGTTGACCTTAAAGAGAGGAGAGAAAAAAAACCGAAACTTATTTCAATTCAGCAAAGATAATAAACTTAGCCTCATGTAAATGCATGACATTATAAAGCGCTGAGCACAGTCATGGGGAGACCGTCATGTCCGAAACGTGTGAGTTGGAGCACTAGTTCTCAGCCGCTTATATTAAATGATAGTTACGCATATTTAGTTTCTTTTAATTTTCCCAGCTATAAATAAAAATCGAAAATTTCATTTCGTTGTAAGTATACCATCGTTTTCGATATATTATTGATATTTATTTAGTCTATGCATCAAGTTTGCTATCAAAGTTGACACATATTTATGATTATTTGCGTTAAACCCCAACATGGAAATATGCAGGAATAATTTTTTTTTTTAAATCGGAAACTTTATAACTTTAGATCGATTAATATCAAAAAAGCTTTCTCACTTCCTGAATGTCAATCTTTTCATACTTGTCAGTTATAGAAAAGTTTTTAAGACGCTACAAGCTGAACTCAGACAAACTGAGAGAGAAAGAAAGAATGATAGTTGAGAGAGAGAGAGAGAGAGAGAGAGAGAGAAAAGGTAGCGAATAGTAGAGAACAGCAGATGCATGAAAAGAAAGAAACAAAGAGAGAAGCAAAAAAGAAAGAGAGAGAGACAGATAGACAGGCAGACAAACAGAGACAAAGGGAGAAGCAGACGGACAGACATAGAGAAAGAAAAGGATAGAAAGAAAGCAGTATAGACATACAGACAAAGAGGCCGAAGGAAGAGATAGGCAGAGATATCAATATTGATCTATCTATCCACCTCTCTCTCTCTCTCTCTCTCTCTCTCTCTCTCTCTCTCTCTCTCTCTCTCTCTGTATATATATATATATAAGAAGAATAAGCTTGGACTGGACGATAGGAAAGGTAGGAAATATCTGATGAGAGTAAAAAGACAAGTATGGACACCAAAGAGAAGAGAAGACAAAGAAACTCCGGTGGGAGTAAACTAACAACGATATAATTTGTGGTTGTGACCAGTTTTTGTTACTGAAAACAGTTGGGGAAAACAACTACAAAAAATTGAATTGAAACACAGAAGATGAAAATTGGGTAGCAAAATAAATACTATAAGAACAGGAAATAAACAGTTAAATAGAAAAAAAAAAAACAATTCCCCTACCGATACAATATCATAAACAACAGCAATCACTACTGCTGCAGCTACTACTACTACTACTACTACTACTACTACTACTACTACTACTACTACTACTACCACTACTACTACTACTACTACTACTACTACTACTACTACTACTACTACTACTACTACTACTGCTACTGTGCTACTGCTGCTACTACTGCTACCACTGCTACTACTGCTACTACTACTACTATTTCTACTCCTGCTGATGTTACTACTACTACTACTACTACTACTACTACTACTACTACTACTACTACTACTACTACTACTACTACTACTTCTACTCCTGCTGTTATTACTACTACTACTACTACTACTACTACTACTACTACTACTGCTACCACTACTACTTCTACTACTGCTACTACTACTACTACTACTACTACTACTACTATTACTACTACTACTACTACTACTACTACTACTACTACTACTACTACTACTACTGCTACTGCTGCTGCCGCTGCTGCTGCTGCCGCTGCTGCTGCTGCTGCTGCTGCTGCTGCTACTACTACTACTGTTCTTTATGCTTTATTCGCGTGATGAGACTTTTTCAATTTTTTTCAATGCAATGTGTTTTATTTACACTCTGTTATGAAATAGTGCATTCTTTATATCCATTTTTTGTCCTTTTCTGGTAAAAACAGATCTGTCGACGTGGTAGTAATATTTATGTCATTTTTGCTTTAAAATAAGAGCACAGCCAACAAGAGCAGCCCCATCTATCTGCTCACAGTTTCTAGACCGGATTGATTCAACTTGGTAAGAAATCAGAAACAGAAAACTTTTACGTTTGAGAAAACCCGATTTCGCGTCGTAATTGTATCAGCTTTTATACAACGTTGTATAATATTACTTTATTTAAATACATTATCATGTTGTCTAAAAGATTTAGAAAGCTTCACGATAAAAACATTTTACAATACTGTCTAGGCATAGTTTTATCTAATTTTGATTGCCTTGACTTTGTTTTATATCTTTACTTTGATTTTTAAAATCCATGTTCGCTATAAAACTATACAAGTTAGGCTGTAGTTGATATAATTTACAATAACTAGTTCAAAACCCTGTTCTACAAACGGGGCCCTGGTGTCAATTTGCCGAGGCTGGAATGCGTATGTGTTTCTAAGGTGCTTATAAATGGTCTTCATATCTCTTCTTTTACTGACATGATCCAGATAAAATTATATGCCTCTACCTATCCATCTTTATCTAGAATCTAGATATCTTGATAATTCTAATTCTTAACACAAACTTTTGTAATAGAGCGTAATTCCTTTTGGATTTAAAATCAGAATAAACGTTGTGTTCGTTTCGCGTTAAAAGACAAACAGTGATTTGTACGGTGTAGATCTAAATCTAGATCTAATATTCTAATTGAGAATAAGGCTAACCTCCTAGATCTAGTTTCGACAGTCCAATTTATTCAAATCGCCACGGAATTTAAAAGTCATAACAAACGTTGAGTTCGTTTCGCACAGAAAACGAAAACAGATCTGTACGGCTTATTAAAATGTCTAACTCACTCAATGGTTTGTCTCCTATGCTTAATAGGGTTTAAATAGGGTATCAAAATGTCGTTTTGTAAATCCGTAAAAGTCCTTTGGGATATAAAATTTTCAATTGAACTGAAGTTGCTTTTAAGCCCAAAATTAATTCTATAGAAGAAATTTGTCACAAAAAAGTATAAAAAGAAAGTAAAGGCCTTAAAAGAACATCCTGTCTTGATTTTAAAAAAAATTCGCACTGTAATGGAAAATCAAAAATATTTCAAAGTGTTTCGAGAAAAGAATAAAAAGAAATTTCACAATCAAGTAGTTCTAGATCTAGCAATAACAATAAAAATTGTGCGTATTGAGACATTTGTTGCGATGAAGTGTGAAAAATGTTATAAAATTCAATGTTGAGATCTTTCTAGATAATGGCTGATAGGCAAGCCAGTGAGACTGAGAGAAAGAGCGCGCGGAAGTAAACAACAATATCTTTGATGTGTTTGTCAATTCTATTGAAGAAACTTGTCACAAAAAAGCATAAAAAATCTTAAGGTCTTAGAAAATTTTGTTTCTATCTAGCTCGCTACATAAAGTTTGTGGGGGAAAAAAAGCGCTCGTAGCCGAAGAGTAGTAAAAATCAACTGCTAGTTAAAAATCCTGTGTTGATTTTTTAAAATTTTTACACAATGGAAAATTGCAACAGATTTTGATACATTTGTCAAAAAGATTAATAAAAAATTTATTGCATTCAAAAATATTTCAAAATGTCATTGAGAAAGAAAAGAAAAACACGCAAAAAAAATTCACAATCAAGTAGCTCTAGATCCAGATCTAAAATATAGTATTCGCAATCAAAATTTTGCTTTTCGTAATATTTGTTGCGCTGGATAGTGAAAAATGTTATAGATCTAGATCTGCATTTTGACTGAGGACTAATTTAAATCCAAATTTGATTCTAATCTAGATCTAGATCTAAAATTTTGACTACGAACATTGATTGGAAAGTCCTCAAGATTACCCAGATTTTGATTCTATGTTTCAATATATTATTATCATACCTCTAATTCTTAACTGTTAGATCCAGATTCTGATATATATATGTGTGTGTGTGTGTGTGTGTATACAAACCAACAAAATGACAAGCTGAATGTTTCCTGAACGAACATTTCATTTTTTTTTACTAAAGGCTCGTAGTTAAAATTCTCTCGGTCCTTAGTTTCAGTAAAACCATGACCTGCTGGCGGCTAACGGCATCCTTGGCTCTGCTGATTCTAGGCCTTGCTGCGGATGGGCAGTTCGTGAACTTCTGGTATGATGACGTCAACTTCAATTGCCCTAAAGACCAGATGTTAAGCAGTATCTACAGCATCTACAACGACCTCACTGAGGACAGATTTTGGAGCTTCGGCTGCACATCTTTCCCATCTGGGGATCAGCTCGGTGACTGCAGCTGGTCCGTGGACTATGCTAACGACTGGACGGAGTAATCAGAATATCAGTGCCCGCTTCACGCAGTCCTAGCAGTGGTCCACAGCACCGCTAACAAAGACCACAGAGACAGGCGAATGAAGTTCAAATGCTGCAAGTTTTCCAAGAACATCCTCACTCGCTGCCAGTGGAGCAATGAACTCAATAAATTCAAAGGATTATTGTTCTTCTCTCTCCCAAATGACACGTTCCCGGCCGGGATGAAAAGCGATTTCAACGAGGATGAAAAGGACCGCATCTTCAAGATATTCATCTGCAGTTATAGCAAACTCTGAATGGACTTTTGACCTTTTTAGAAAAAGAAAAGAAAAAAATACATAGTGTCAGTTCAGTATGATTTTGTAAAGGTTCTTTTTTTTATGTTTTGGCCTGGTAAAATGTAAGAGAAAAAAAAACTCCTGCTCTTTGGCGTTTTACATTATTGCAATAAAGCAAGTCAGATGAAAGGTGAACGTTTTGTTTTCGTTTGGTGGTGTTCTTTTTTTTGTTGTTGTTGTTGTTTTTGTTTGATTGTTGTTTTTTTTTTTATTGCTTTTCTTGTGTGTTTTGTTTTAGTTTGTTTGTGTGTATGTGTTAGCTTTGTGATTTTTTTGTTTTTTGTTTTTTTTTGTTTGTTTGTTTGTTTGTTTGTTCAACCGGCCTATTTAGTTTTAAGCCATTTTGTTATTTCAACTATTCACTATTTTTGTTTAAGCTTTTGTGATAATACAGGTTTGTATTTGTCCTGATCTGTGTTTAAGTTAGACAACACACTTGCTTCCTGTTCACTGTAAATTGAATCGGCTTCTCCTCGCATTATACATGTATTGGGTTTTTTTTTTTAGGTAATTAGGTAGATTGGCTGGATTCTTTATCGTGCCTTGCGGAATTTTCATTAGTCACTTGTTTTCTCGTTAAATGTCCTTTTGGGTAAGGCATTTAATACTTCATTTTTTACCGTCTCATGCAGACGTTTTACTCCCGTTAATATAGTTACGAGGGTTATCCTTACTTGCAAAGTAAATTCGTGAGTTCCCTCAAAGCCTTCAAGCGAGCTTTACTGGCCTGCGGAAAATAAATTAAAACTAGTTTAAATTTCTTGCGAACTGCAGAGACTATAGTCCCAGGATGGTTTCAAGAGATAAACGTATAATTTGAATCTAATATATAAAGCTCACTCTATGTGTGTGTGTATGTTTTAGGATTTCCGAAATGACTGAACGTACAGGGCTCACATTTTACATATTCTCTTTTATTGACTCGAGGAAGGTTTTTGGCGTATTATTTTCAGCATTCTTAATTGTGCAGGTCTATAACGGCATTTTGAAATTTAATAGAGACCAAAGAACAAAGTGTTTTCAAGCGACATTTTGTTTCGTAAGATCTAGACTATGCATTTCCGGCTTCCTAATTTTTTTTTAGATCTTTTCAATCTTTGTATAAATCTAACATACGGAATTGTTATTTCATATAAGAACAAATTTAGTCGCCTGCTTATTTTCAATTTTAAACCTACATCCTTTCCAATCTACATCTACATACAACCAAACTGATGATTCGTGATATGTTTTTAATAGTTTTAAATAGCCTCACCGCCAACCGTACCGTTATACCGTTGAGCGATTGTCGCTATTCAAAGTTTACACTTACATTGTCCACGTCTGCATTTTTATATTATACGTTTAATTTAAAGTAAAGAATAAAACAACAACAAATAATAAAATTGAGAACTGTATACATTATGTTCAATTTCTTTGTTCCATATCTGATAGTTTTCGTAAAGAAGATGCAATGTTATTCCGAGTTTAATTTTATTTTTGTTTTCTGGATGTTAGACCTACTTAGAAAATTATAATGACGTTTAATACAAACTTTATTTCAGACCTGATGATACTTTAAATTATGCTTCGACAAAATAAAAAGTGAGTTGAACGAATGACAAAGACTTAAAAATGTGCAAAAGGAAGCCCTTAGTGCCATGGACATTAGTAAAATAAAAATCCACATGGCCAATAATTGCAATGAACCTATGCCTGACTAATTCTCTGAGCTGAGTCAAAAAAAATGATAAAAGTTGGTTGATGAAAAGGTCAGCTTACTCTGAACTTTTCTATTCTATTTAAAAAATCCTTCTAAACGTTTGTTAATTTTATAAGGCTATGATTTCTGGAGAAAAAAAAAGTGTCAAAAGACACACTTCTTTGCGGCTTAATACTTTCAGATGTATTTTTACCTACATGGAGTAAATTTGGATTCTACACGATTAGCAGATTATTTTTATTGCAAGTAGAAAATTAAAATTTTTAATCATTTACTCACTTTATCATTGTCTTTAGAGTATTTAAAAGAAAATGAGAGCGCTGACAAGAAATGGAAATTGTTAATTTCGTCGTGCTTATAGAGTATTCTTAACCGTTATTTAAATCACTTCAGCTTTTCATGCACTGTTAAAGAAAGACATTGATATAGTATTTCATCACGAATCATTTTGTTATGCCAAAAATTGTTTGATGGCAAAGCTATGCTAGTTTAAGTCTTGGAAGTATTTAAGAGTCTTCATACATCCTAACTGGGCCCAGATAATTGACTAAAATGGCTAGAAAAGAAAAGAAGTCCTGTTAATTTCCTCCACATGACTCTCTAGATAGTTCGATGAATTTTTATAACTAGGCCTATAAAACGAAAGCCCACGTCATTTGAATCATATACCACTTTAATTAACAGCTTACACCAATCATTATAGACAAAATAATAACCTTGCAAACACACATTTTTCAATACAACGAACGACTAAAAAGACGAATGCATTCCATTTGCATTATAGTCCAGGGTTTGTGTCTTTCCATGAATTTCTCCAGACAGACATGGAATGTGCAGGTCATGGCAAGACGTAATAATTAATGATAAATCACTCAGTTGAGTATACTGTGACTCCAATAACTCTTCTACGATACTGCAAACACTTCTACTCTCCACCACTTTGTCTGCTCCCCTCCCGCCCCCCCCCCCCCCCCCCACTTCCCAATCCCCGCTTCCCATTTTTTTAAATTTTTTTCAAAGAAAGGAATTAATATTAAGGATGAAAAATTATCATAAAAATTAACGTAAGGAGTTAAGACTCGACCTTTCGAGCACCTATTTTCCGATTCCCATTCGAAAAAATGAAAAATTAAATTATGATTAAAAAAAATAATAGAAAGTAAAATAACCGCAGCCGTCACGTTTCTCTATGGTTTCTCCCAGTATTAAGAGAGGGCAGGAAAGATGTACAATGTGTAACTTACAGGAAAATAATTAAAAAGTAAGAAAAAAAATGGTTTCCTTGCGTTGACATCGCCCTATATGTGATTCCTCTGGATTTAAAGTATGAGGATTAGCTCCCTTTAGTTGGACTACTCAACCTTCTAAAGATTTCTTCTTCTTCTTCTTCTTCTTCTTCTTCTTCTTCTTCTTCTTCTTCTTCTTCTTCTTCTTCTTCTTCTTCTTCTTCTTCTTCTTCTTCTTCTTCTCCTTCTCCTTTTCCTTCTCCTTCTCCCTCTTCTTCTCCTTCTCCTTCTTCTTCTTCTTCTTCTTCTTCTTCTTCTTCTTCTTCTTCTTCTTCTTCTTCTTCTTCTTCTTCTTCTTCTTCTTCTTCTTCTTCTTCTTCTTCTTCTTCTTCTCTTCTCCCTCTCCCTCTCCCTCTCCCTCTCCCTCCCCTCCCCCTCCTCTCTCCTCTCTCTCCTTCTCTCTCCCCCCTCTCTCTCTCCTCTCTCTCCTCTCTCTCTCTGTCTCCTCTCTCTCTCTCTCTCTCTCTCTCCTCCCCTCTCCCTCCCGCTTCCTCTCTATATAGAGATAATATACACATCAATTATATTTTTATGTGTTATTAAAAAATGTTCTCTTTGTTCGTTTGTTTTCCTGTTTGTCTCTCTCACTCATTCCAATGTCAAAGAAAAAAACAATCGCAGTTCTAATAAATGTTTTATAAGTAGGCCTGTAAATCTAATGAAAGTACAAAAATTTCTAACACATGCATAATATATAATCGGCTAGAAGGTAGAAAATATAGCTTATTTATGACAGACAGGCGAAGCGTAGAGAACAGTTCTGTATGCTTTATTCGTGTGATAAATCTTTTTTTTTTTTTCAATGCAATGGGATTTATAATTTTTATATACACTCTGTTATGAAATAGTGCATTCGTTATATCCATTTTTTGTCCTTTTCTGGTAAAAACAGATCTGTCGACGTGGTAGTAATATTTATGTCATTTTTGCTTTAAAATAAGAGCACAGCCAACAAGAGCAGCCCCATCTATCTGCTCACAGTTTCTAGACCGGATTGATTCAACTTGGTAAGAAATCAGAAACAGAAAACTTTTACGTTTGAGAAAACCCGATTTCGCGTCGTAATTGTATCAGCTTTTATACAACGTTGTAAAATATTACTTTTTTTAAATACATTATCATGTTGTCTAAAAGATTTAGAAAGCTTCACGATAAAAACATTTTACAATACTGTCTAGGCATAGTTTTATCTAATTTTGATTGCCTTGACTTTGTTTTATATCTTTACTTTGATTTTTAAAATCCATGTTCGCTATAAAACTATACAAGTTAGGCTGTAGTTGATATAATTTACAATAACTAGTTCAAAACCCTGTTCTACAAACGGGGCCCTGGTGTCAATTTGCCGAGGCTGGAATGCGTATGTGTTTCTAAGGTGCTTATAAATGGTCTTCATATCTCTTCTTTTACTGACATGATCCAGATAAAATTATATGCCTCTACCTATCCATCTTTACCTAGAATCTAGATATCTTGATAATTCTAATTCTTAACACAAACTTTTGTAATAGAGCGTAATTCCTTTTGGATTTAAAATCAGAATAAACGTTGTTTGTTTCGCGTTAATAGACAAACAGTGATTTGTACGGTGTAGATCTAAATCTAGATCTAATATTCTAATTAAGAATAAGGCTAACCTCCTAGATCTAGTTTCGACAGTCCAATTTATTCAAACCGCCACGGAATTTAAAAGTCATAACAAACGTTGAGTTCGTTTCGCACAGAAAACGAAAACAGATTTGTACGGCTTATTAAAATGTCTAACTCACTCAATGGTTTGTCTCCTATGCTTAATAGTGTTTAAATAGGGTACTAAAATGTCGTTTTGTAAATCCGTAAAGTCCTTTGGGATATAAAATTTTCAATTGAACTGAAGTTGCTTTTAAGCCCAAAACTAATTCTATAGAAGAAATTTGTCACAAAAAAGTATAAAAAAAAAAGTAAAGGCCTTAAAAAGTTTTTTTCTTAATCTACATAAAGTTTGTCAAAAAATATGTAGATTTCCACACACTTGTATAAAGAATCAATTGTTAAAGAACATCCTATCTTGATTTTTTTTTAAATTTCGCACTGTAACGGAAAATCAAAAATATTTCAAAGTGTTTCGAGAAAAGAATAAAAAGAAATTTCACAATCAAGCAGTTCTAGATCTAGCAATCACAATGAAAATTTTGCGTATTGAGACATTTGTTGCGATGAAGTGTGAAAAATGTTATAAAATTCAATGTTGAGATCTTCCTAGATAATGGCTGATAGGCAAGCCAGTGAGATTGAGAGAAAGAGCGCACGGAAGTAAACAACAACATCTTTGATGTGTTTGTCAATTCTGTTGAAGAAATGTGTCACAAAAAAAGTGTAAGGAAATTTCAAAGGCCTTATAGCCTAAATGAAAAAAAATTTTTTTTTTTCACCGCGACATCCACCATTGCGAACATCTTTGAGATCTGAAGTGTCGTTTCTTCCATCATCACCTCGTATTCTCTGAGATTTATTATCTTCTCTTTTCCTCTGGCCTTGTGGTGTTAAAGCGCCCAGTCCAAATCCTCTTTTGCTCTTCGGCATTGTAAACGTTTGTAAATGTAAATTTATTGCAGTTAAAAATCTAGATCCCAATCAGGAGAACAGATGATATCATAAAACGAATTTCTTTTTCTTTTACATCAGCCGTACAGATGAAATCATCAAATGATCTTTTTGAGGAAAAAAAGATCCAAAGGATCAGTTCTTAAACGTACATTTATCCGATAGCAAATCTTGCTTGATTTTTCCTTAATTTTTGCAAAATATATGAAAAAAATTAAAGTTTTTTAATATTTTATTTAGATCTTCAATTATTTTGAAATCTACATCTAAACGTTCATATAAAATTTTCAATTGAACTGCTTTTAAGCCCAAAAATAATTCTATAGGTGAAATTTGTCACAAAAAAGTATAAAAAGAAAGTAAAGGCCTTAAAAAGTTTTTTTCTTAATCTACATAAAGTTTGTCAAAAAATATGTAGATTTCCACACACTTGTATAAAGAATCAATTGTTAAAGAACATGCTGTCTTGATTTTTTTAAAAATTTCGCACTGTAACGGAAAATCAAAAATATTTCAAAGTGTTTCGAGAAAAGAATAAAAAGAAATTTCACAATCAAGCAGTTCTAGATCTAGCAATCACAATAAAAATTTTGCGTATTGAGACATTTGTTTTGATGAAGTGTGAAAAATGTTATAAAATTCAATATTGAGATCTTCCTAGATAATGGCTGATAGGCAAGCCAGTGAGACTGAGAGAAAGAGCGCGCGGAAGTAAACAAAAAAATCTTTGATGTTTTTGTCAATTCTATTGAAGAAATTAGTCACAAAAAAGTGTAAGGAAATTTCAAAGGCCTTATAGCCTAAATCAAAAAAAATTATATTTTTTTCACCGCGACATCCACCATTGCGAACACCATTGAGATCTAACGTGTCGTTTCTTCCATCGTCACCTCTGATCCTCCTTGATTTATAATCAGATCTTTTCATCTGCCCTTGTGGTGTTAAAGCACCCAGTCCAAATCCTCTTGTACTCTTCGGCATTGTAAATGTAACAATACCTTTATTGCAGTTAAAAATTTAGATCCTAATCAGGAGAACAGATGAAATCATAAAACGAATTTTTTTTTCTTTTACATCAGCCGTAGCGATGAAATGATCAAATGATCTTTTTGAGGAAAAAAAGATCCAAAGCATCAGTTCTTAAACGAACATTTATCCGATAGCAAATCTTGCTTGATTTTTCCTTAATTTTTGCAAAATTTATGAAAAACATTATTGTTTTTTAATATTTTATTTAGATCTTCAATTATTTTGAAATCTACATCTAAACGTTCATATAAAATTTTCAATTGAACTGAAGTTGCTTTTAAGCCGAAAATTAATTCTATAGAAGAAATTTGTCACAAAAAAGTATAAAAAGTAAGTAAAGGCCTTAAAAAGTTTTTTTCTTAATCTACATAGAGTTTGTCAAAAAATATGTAGATTTCCACAGACTTGTATAAAGAATCAATTGTTAAAGAACATCCTGTCTTGTTTTTTAAAAATATTTCGCACTGTAATGGAAAATCAAAAATATTTCAATGTGTTTCGAGAAAAGAATAAAAAGAAATTTCACAATCAAGCAGTTTTAGATCTAGCAATCACAATAAAAATTTTGCGTATTGAGACATTTGTTGCGATGAAGTGTGAAAAATGTTATTAAATTCAATGTTGAGATCTTTCTAGATAATGGCTGATAGGCAAGCCAGTGAGACTGAGAGAAAGAGCGCGCGGAAGAAAACAACAATATCTTTGATGTGTTTGTCAATTCTATTGAAGAAACTTGTCAAAAAAAGCATAAAAATTCTTAAGGTCTTAGAAAATTTTGTCTCTATCTAGCTCGGTACATAAAGTTTGTGGGGGAAAAAAAGCGTTCGTAGCCGAAGAGTAGTAAAAATAAACTGCTCGTTAAAAATCCTGTCTTGTTTTTTTTTAATTTTTACACAATGGAAAATTGCAACAGATTTTGATACATTTGTCAAAAAGGCTGATAAAAACTTATTGCATTCAAAAATATTTCAAAATGTCATTGAGAAAGAAAAGAAATACACGCAAAAAAAAATTCACAATCAAGTAGCTCTAGATCCAGATCTAGGATATAGTATTCGCAATCAAAATTTTGCTTTTCGTAACATTTGTTGCGATGGATAGTGAAAAATGTTATAGATCTAGATCTGTATTTTGACTGAGGACTAATTTAAATCCAAATTTGATTCTAATCTAGATCTAGATCTAAAATTTTGACTACGAACATTGATTGGAAAGTCCTCAAGATTACCCAGATTTTGATTCTATGTTTCAATATATTATTATCATACCTCTAATTCTAAATGGTTAGATCCAGATTCTGACTACGCTTAGAATATGTTTTATATATATATATATATATATATATATATATATATATATGCGTGTGTGTGTGTGTGTGTATACAAACCAACAAAATGACAAGCTGAATGTTTCCTGAACGAACATTTCATTTTTTTTTACTAAAGGCTCGTAGTTAAAATTCTCTCGGTCCTTAGTTTCAGTAAAACCATGACCTGCTGGCGGCTAACGGCATCCTTGGCTCTGCTGACTCTAGGCCTTGCTGCGGATTGGCAGTTCGTGAACTCCTGGTATGGTGACGTCAACTTCAATTGCCCTAAAGACCAGATGTTAAGCAGTATCTTCAGCATCTACAACCACTTTACTGTGGACAGACTATGGAGCTTCGGCTGCACACCTTTCCCATCTGGGGATCAGCTCGGTGACTGCAGCTGGTCCGTGGACTATGCTAACGACTGGACGGAGTATTCAGAATATCAGTGCCCGCTTCACGCAGTCCTAGCAGGGGTCCACAGCACTGTTAGCATCGAACACAGAGACAGGCGAATGTAGTTCAAATGCTGCAAGTTTTCCAAGAACATCTTCACTCGCTGCCAGTGGAGCGATAGCCTCAATTATTACAAACTTTCTTTGAACTTCTCTCTCCCAAGGGACACGCTCCCGGCCGGGATGAAAAGCGATTTCAACGAGGATGAAAAGGACCGCATCTTCAAGATGTTCATCTGTAGTTATAGCAAACTCTGAATGGACTTTTGACCTTTTTAGAAAAAGAAAAGAAAAAAATACATAGTGTCAGTTCAGTAGGATTTTGTAAAGGTTCTTTTTTTATGTTTTGGCCTGGTAAAATGTAAGAGAAAAAAAAAACTCCTGCTCTTTGGCGTTTTACATTATTGCAATAAAGCAAGTCAGATGAAAGGTGAACGTTTTGTTTTGGTTTGGTGGTGTTCTTTTTTGTTGTTGTTGTTGTTGTTGTTGTTGTTTGATTGTTGTTGGGTTTTTTTATTGCTTTTCTTGTGTAACCCTACCTAGCTGGGTGGATTCCCTGGACTTACTTAGTCACTACTGTAATAAAACCCACTAGTCTAGTTACCTATAGAAGCTCAGTGCTTCTTCCTACTCTAAGTAATTGCAGGCCCTAACTGGTTATGGTAGCGTGCCTAGCAGCCGTGCAATACTACAGAGTTCACACTCTTGGGTCCTTGAGTATCAGTGGAGTACTAAGGCCACTGTTCCCTAACTAATACGAGTGGGTGTCGAGACTTGACAAGAATAGAATAGCTACACTCCAGACGAAGAAGAACACAAAAGAGAAGAAGTTAAAGTTACCACCTATAATATGTTTATTCCACGAATACTCAATAATCAATGAATGGAAGCAATTCTCAAAGAATAAAATAAAAAATACAAAGATGATCGACAAGCAATCAGGCAATAAAGGTACTAACAAATGGTCAGAATGATAAGCGCCAAGCAGATACTCGAGATAAAGTGCGGATATTATACTAATATCAGATAC
This sequence comes from Elysia crispata, assembly GCA_033675545.1. Classification (NCBI taxonomy): domain Eukaryota; kingdom Metazoa; phylum Mollusca; class Gastropoda; family Plakobranchidae; genus Elysia; species Elysia crispata. The sequence continues at coordinate 15,130 of JAWDGP010006794.1, read as the reverse complement.
TAAACAAAATGGCCAGAATACTAAATAGAAGATACTAATAAAATGGTCAGAACAGAAGATACTAAGAACTAAACAAATGTCCAATAAAAATGCCTAATAGTCAGAATAGAAAATATCCAAACAAAATGCCTACGGTAATGAAAATGCCTAATAGTCAAAATAGAAAATATCCAAACAAAATGCCTAATAGTCAAAATAGAAAATATCCAAACAAAATGCCTACGGTAATGAAAATGCCTAATAGTCAAAATAGAAAATATCCAAACAAAATGCCTAATAGTCAGCCAACGCTGAGAAAGAAAAGAAATAAAACATAATATTAGACATACAGCGTAATCAATAAGATAACCATCAATCATTCTATTTAACCTAAAGTAAAAGTTCAACTTAGCAGAACAAGCATAATTAAATTTCATGTTCTAAATCTAACAGTCAAGGTCAATCCTACTGTATCGGTATGATCTTATAATTTACATAATTGCGACCGCCCATGGCTTGGCCTACCATACCACGTGGTACCTCGCCATTGGTCCAGTCTCAGGTAAACAAGAGAGGGGAAGATGAATCTAAGATCGCCCTGGCGCGAAACCGAGAGCGTGACCTACGCCTAGCGCCGACGCAATCACCCGACCTCTCACATGAGAGCGTCAGTTCAAAGAGGCCGTGGCCAGTTACTCTCCTTAACTGGGAGAAGGGGCGCGCCAAGTCTGTCTTGCATAGACGATAGACTTAGGATACTCAAGTCAACACGTGTAATATTACAAGACTAGATCTACATCTTACAAGTTACACAGAATAATTATAATCTGCCAGTTAGACTTACAGTACTGGCAATGCAACAAAACTTAGTTTAGGGAAATACTTCTCCAGATTAACGAGGTGATCATATGCATAACCTACGATCAATAATTAATAGGTAAAGACAAAGGTAAACACAATATTTAGAGAGGGAAATTCATAGCATCATAGGAATAATAAAATCAGCCGTCTGTCATTTGAGTCAATGAATGTCTGAAGGGACGAAATTAATACTTACAGTAATAGTACTTAGAATCTGTTAAATTTACAAGGACATGGCCTCGCGCTAAATACACGTAACTTTAGCTTTGCAACAACTTACCCCGAGTCACGGTGATAATCACGTAGAATTAAAACAAATGATAATCCAACACAAGTTTCACAATAGTTCAATAATCTCCACAATAACTTCTCCCTAAATTTCCAACGATACTACTGGCACTTCCAACGTGGCCTCCAGATACTCCAAAAAGATACTGACAAGGAGTCTTTCCGAGCTCTACAATTTATAGTCCAAGCTCAGTCGGCAAGCCCCCCGGTCAAAGACTTCCCTGGTTTCCCAGTTCGTCCTTAGAACAAGGGCCAATGCCGACCGAGGAAAATCTACTCCGTCGAACGGCACAACCCGTTTCCCCAAATAAACATCATCCGACCGACATCATAGAATCTGCGGAAGGCATCGTTACATCTACGAACTACATTTAGCATCTCCCGATCAAAGTGTGTCGAAAGCCACCGAAGAAAAGCTTCTCTGGCCAGCTGGACAGGAATGAAAGAACAAAGTATCTTCCGAATTATTAAAGAAAAAAGAATAAACCGCTAGAGGGGCGGAGACTACTTTCCCGCCACTAAACTAAGTCTACTAACAAACTAGAAGCACACTTGGCTCCACCCACAAGCTGATAATTGATATACTAAAGATTCTAAAGACCTACTGCTGCGCCACAAATAAATAATTATACCAGCCTCCTTACACTTGTGTGTTTTGTTTTAGTTTGTTTGTGTGTATGTGTTAGCTTTGTGATTTTTTTTTTTGTTTTTTTGTTGTTGTTTTTTTCGTTTGTTTGTTCAACCGGCCTATTTAGTTTTAACCCATTTTGTTATTTCAACTATTCACTATTTTTGTTTAAGCTTTTGTGATAATACAGGTTTGTATTTGTCCTGATCTGTGTTTAAGTTAGACAACACACTTGCTCCCTGTTCACTGTAAATTGAATCGGCTTCTCCTCGCATTATATTGGGTTTTTTTTTTTTTTTTTAGGTAATTAGGTAGATTGGCTGGATTCTTTTTCGAGCCTTGCGGAATTTTCATTAGTCACTTGTTTTCTCGTTAAATGTCCTTTTGGGTAAGGCATTTTATACTTCATTTTTTACCGTCTCATGCAGACGTTTTACTCCGGTTAATATAGTTACGAGGGTTATCCTTACTTGCGAAGTAAATTCGTGAGTTCACTCAAAGCCTTCAAGCGAGCCTTACTGGCGTGCGGAAAATAAATTAAAACTAGTTTAAATTTCTTGCGAACTGCAGGGACTATAGTCCCAGGATGGTTTCAAGAGATAAACGTATAATTGGAATCTAATATATGAAGCTCACTGTCTGTGCGTGTGTATGTTTCAGGATTTCCGAAATGACTGAACGTACAGGGCTCACATTTTACATATTCTCTTTTATTGACTCGAGTAAGCTTTTGGCGTATTATTTTCAACATTCTTGATTGTGCAGGTCTATAACGGCATTTTGAAATTTAATAGAGACCAAAGAACAAAATGTTCTCAAGCGACATTTTGTTTCGTAAGATCTAGACTATGCATTTCCGGCTTCCTAATTTTTT